>JAYDZE010002187.1:0-10948 GCA_034509125.1 Monilaria moniliformis
AAAAAAATAGATGTTCGGGGGGGGGGGTGGGGGACGGGGGGTTGGGGGAGAGGGGGGGTCGGCCGCCCCCTTTCGCCCCCCTAGATCCGCCGCTGAGTGCATATGTCCGGTGGTAGGGGACGGCCGACGCATAGTCGCCTTCATCCACAGCCGCCACACAGTCGTCTTTCTCTATAGCCGACGAACAGTCGCATCTCTCCATGGCCGCTGCACAATCGTCTTTCTCTACGGCTGACGCACACTCGTCTTTCTCCACGACGGTTGTGAGGCAGTAGTTGGTTTCTGTGTTGCTTTTTGATTTGGGGCAGATGTGAGGCAGTGATGATGTTGATCTTCCAGATCTGAGCCTTTTCTACTCCAAAAATTTGGATTCGAATTAGGCCAGTGATGATGTTGATTTTCTAGGATGAAATGCCCTTGATTGGGGCAGATGTGAGGCGGTAGTGGGTTTTCGTGTTGCCCTTCGATTTAGGGCAGATGCGAGGTAGTGTTGATGTTGGTTTTTCATATTTGAGCCTCCTCTACTCCAAAAATTAGGGTTCGAATTAAGGCACTGATAATGTTGATTTTCTGGGGATGAAATGACTCGAATTTGTTGTGGCCGTTTGTGTTCTTGTACGGATTCAACAGATTTGAGGCAGTGATGGGAATGAAATTGAACAAATTTGTTGTGGATTTTTGTGTTGTTCTGATTTGATCAGATTTAATGCATTAAAGAGGATCAAATTGATCAAATTTGTTTGGATTCCACAGATTTGAGGCAGTGACAATGTTGGTGTTTTCCATATTTGAGCCTCTTCTTCCTTGGTCAAATTTTTGATTAATAACCTACTTAATTATCATTTAATCATTCATAATCAATCTAAATTAATTAATAGATTTCACATGTCCTCATATAATTACTTTTACCATTAGTTAATAAATTATTAAATTTAGATAATTTAATTAATAATTACTTATCTAATTTTATATACAAAAATATACACAAATTAGCAATAAGGGCATTTTTTTCATTTCACGTCCTATCTATGAAATAATCTCAAAAACTATATTATCTACCAAACAACGTCTTAAAAATCTTATATTCATCACTATCTTAGCACTGACCCGTGTTTTCTATCTCGAGTTAACTATCATGTTATATCCTGTCTAAGCTATTAAACGACCCCTAAAATTATTTTATCAGATAAGGGCATCCACGACCCGATAAAAAACCAATCACAATTTAATTTTTAGTTGTTACGTCAGCATTTCACTTTCAACCATAACACCCACAACCTAACTCTACAAAAATCAACCCCAAATCAGCCACAATTCCATTTTTTTATTTTATAATTTTTTATTATTCTCCAATTTCATATATTTATTTAAATTGAGATATTTGTAAAATTAAAATAAATTACTAAAAATTTGAAAAGTACTTAATTAAATTTTAAAAATTACTTAATTTTAATTCATAAATTACATTAATTAAGAACCAAAAATGACATATATTAAATTCCTAAAATTACATAATTGATAGTATACAAACTTCATAGTCCAAATCAGTTTGAGTGTGCCAAATTTCTTCGATGAGATTTTGTTGGAGTCGGCCGTAAGTTCATTTTTTGCAAAAAGAAGAACGTCGACTTAGAAATTCTCGAAATTGAGGTGATGCACCTTGAGATGGATTATGGCGAGCCACTCTCGAGTTAGATCCGACTTCATTATCGCCCCAATTAATTGCGTCTTCTCATTCATCCTCGATTATCATGTTATACATGATAATATATGCATAAATGATGTCGGTGACACATGATTGAAACCATATACACGCCTTTCACTATCGCCCAATGTGCTTGGTGTACACCGAAATCTCGTTCAACATCCTTTCGTGCCGTCTCTTGCCTTTGAGCAAATAATGCTATCTTTTGGGTATGTCGAAATTGTAATCGTTTTTACGAACACCGATTACTTTGGATATATGTCATCGCTCAAATAGTATCCCATGTTGTATTTTGGGTCATTGGTTGTGAATTCAGTAGTTGGTGCCCTACTGGTGCATACGTCATTGAAGAAGTGAGTGGTTCAGGACATTGATGTCATTGTTTGACTCGACCACGCCAAAGAATGCATGCTAAACCCATAAACATTGGTCAACAACTGCTTCTAGGATTATCATGGGATGTGTGCCATTGTGTCCGCTAGTGTAGCTGACTCTCCATGCCGACAGACAATTCTTCCATTTCCAGTGTATACAATTGATACTGCCTAGCATACCGGGAAAGCCGCGATGCCTCTCGTGCATATTCATCAGTAATTGGACGTCCTATACCATCAGCCTTCTCAAATAAGTATTGTGGAAGGCCTCGACGCCCCTGCGGAAAAATAGTTTGACGCAATCTCGCCCCGTTGATTCGGCGACATGGAGGTACTCGGCGAACAAGTCCGATGGGAATTCATACGCCAGCTGCCGAATCGCCGTGGTGCACTTTTACAGCATGAAGAGTCTATAGTGTCCAAGAATGTCGGGATGCTGCTAGAAATACTCTTCGCATTCTGCCAACGTGTTAGCAATGCACATGAACAACGATCTGCTCATGCAGAACTGGTGACGAAACACAGTTGGACCCCATTATGGCTCGTCGGAGAAATAATCTGCGATGAATTGTTCATTGGCAATTTCGCGCTCTCGGTGTATGTACGTCCTTTAAGCACGAGGCGGCGCATCAACTCTCATTTCATGCCTCTTCTTGTGGGCCTTCAATGCTGCAACAATTATCTTGTCCCTCTCATTCTCGGATGAATCAGAACTAGAATCGTCTCCCTAGGGATCCATAAGACTTTCGTTCGACCCCACATTCCAACTATGGGATTATTAGGATCTCAACTATATCACGACAATATGCAAGAAAATTATTATAAAATTTGGATCCATATAGAAATTTCCCGAATTTGGATCCATAACAACCAAAATTTTGATAATGACGAAATGAGAGGAAAAGTAATGAAGAAGTGGATGAAGGTGTGAATGAAAATGAAGAAATATTGAGGTATTTATAGGATAAAAATGTAATTAAAAATGAAAAAAAAAGTTTACACCCATGACATATCCCCCGCCACCCGTGACAGTCCTTACCCCTGGCTATTTGACCAATATTGAGGTATTTATAGGATAACAATGTAATTAAAAATAAAAAAAAAAGTTAACACCCATGACATATCCCCCGCCACCCGTGACAGTCCTCACCCCTGGCTATTTGACCAACCAATCACGTCTTTTTTATCTAAAAAAATATATTAATTTTAAACGTAAAAAAAGTAAAAAAAAAATGTATTTAAAAAAAAAGTTTTTGGCCGGCCAACGCCCGCTGCAGTGTAGCCACTTGCGGCCGTCACAGTCGGGCATTCAGCCGTGCCTCCTACTGGTTTCTCGGCCGCCAACCGCCACTCTTCTCCAGCAACGCCGCCACAATGCGGCAGCCGCCAAATCGCCCCCGATCGCAGCTGCATTAGCTATGCTGTAAGATAATCAAGTTTGTAGAAATTGTCAATGTTTTCCAAGAATGATTTCTAATAATCTCGAAGATGTGGTAGTCTAACATAAATTACTACTTGAATGATATATTGTTATCTTATGGGGAATCTTGCATAGGTAAATGAACTCTAATTTCGGATCGCTTGTGACGCTACAACATCGTCCGTCAAAGTACTAATTGTGTTTACTTCTAAAATCACAATTGAATTCCTTACCATCAAAATCACATAATTTTGCTATTGAATTACGGAAAAGTACGCCTTAATTAGACTAAATAATTTTTATTTATTTATTTATTTATTTTATTTTGGTTTTGGTAGTGACAACTAACACGCTAAAAATATTGTCGATTTTCAATTCATAAAAAAACTTTTCTCATTTCAAAAGCGAACGAGTAAAAAGGCTCTTTAATCAAGTCAAACTATAATATGCATGTGTCCAAATTAACTGTTTGTCTGAAATTTTATTATGAAGATAACCATCAAACATTTCATAATTTTTAGTTGTCGACAAGATCGTTAGAATTGGCAATGATCGAGGTTTGATTTCCGCAGAGCAAGAGATGCATTTGATAATTTGGTTATCAATTACACCTTTTTTCTGCAGCATCTTCTCCTATATTTCATCATTATTTAATATTTATGCACCCAACTATAATAACTTTTTGGGCTTATTATAAACAGTTGAAAGACTCCCATCTTAATAAAGTTAGCCAATTGCTTTTGTAATCTGCTCACAAACATTAATTAGTTAGTAACTGGAGAGAAGTCGATTTAAAAGACGAGTGTCAAATCTCAATAATCTTAAGACCATAAATGAGGCAAGCTGTGGCTAGATGATCATGTTCACTCATATTACTCAAAGGGTTCTATCACCACTAAATTCATCAACCAATTAAAGCCAAAATATCATAATATGAATAATATTTATCCTGCATTTTTTGGCATATGCTTAAATTATGTCCATTACTCCTTTTAAGAGATCATAATTAGCTATAGATAACTTCTTCAAGATTGGAATCATTATTTACCAAGCAATTAATTACTGTAATCATTGTTTGAGTTCTATAATTAATTAGAAGCCATACTACATCATTATTTCATATTTATTCAATACTCACAATCATATGCTCTTTATACTCAAAATAGATGTTGGTGCTTCCAATATTTTGAAATAGGAGACTCTCTTCATCCAAATCCAAATTATATAAACTAATACTAAAATTACAAATATGACCTTCAATATGAATATTCGAACTTGATTTTACACGAGTTTTGTGTCTAGAGTTTGATTAAAAGTAAAGTATAAACGAGAGTCCCAACTATAAGCAAAGCAACTATATATTATATATAAAGTGTATTGTGAATAAGAGATCGATTTCGTCTATTCTCCTTAAAGTTGCTATTTGTGTGGTAATTAAGCTGCTTTTTCCTGAAGGTTTTGGATTTCTTTTACTATTATTTCGCTGATGATTATATTTGATTGTGGAAGCACCGTAAATCAAGGTGAAAAGGAGCACTAATCTTGTAATTAAAAATTAAGAACCTACTTGATTTATCCAACAACCAGGAAGTTTACATGGCTAATTAAACAGATGTTAATCATTCCCAAGTAGTATATATTCCATTTATAATTATGATTTTTGTAACAAGTTGGCAAATAAATCATTTGATGACTTAATTAATATTGCTAAGTAAATATATCAATCGGGCCAATCTATTAGGTTCCAGGTTAGTCCTACTTGGGTTGCGGGTTAATCGGCTGCTGGCTAACCGGGTTGGGATTTTATCGGGTTAGAAATTTCAAATCCTAACCCTAAACGTTCGGGCTTTGGGCTACCACAGTGGGTTAATCAGGCTAAAAGCAAACGACAAAAAATTAATCTATGTATTTTTTATTCTTAATAATTCTATATTTACAATATATAATTTACAGTATATTTACATAACATAAAATTAATGATAAATTATTCAAAAAAAGTTTTGCTTCATAGAATTAAAGTGTCTTAGAAATGAATCTAACTCTAAATAATTGAATAAAATTCTTCATATACATCGATAATCTTTGAAGCTTCAACTTGATAATTCACTTCATACACATAGTCCTCAAACTCTTTACTATCTATTGAAAAATTATAATATTAATATATAATATAGTTTGATAATTTATTATTTTAAAACAAAATAATTTTTTACCATCAAAATAGATATGCAACCAATTACGTGTGCAAAATAAGAGCTTGCATTTCTCGGAAATGAATATATTTCTATATTTGTTTAAAAATGTGTGTTCTAATACAAAAGACAGATATTGATACTATCGTTGTTATAAGAATGCTATGTACATCACACTCCATCCTAGCAAGTTCTCCAAAACGAAATGCATGATTTCTCCAACTTAATAAAGAAAATTACCCATATATATAGAATGTAAAATATTTAATTGGGAGAATTTTAGAATATATATTTAAACTAAAAAATGATTAAATACTAGTAGTGTAAAAATTAAAAAAATGACAACGGATAAAAATGTTATTGGATAAATCTTTTGTTATTGAATGATTTAACGTAAGAATATGTTTCTTATGGATTTTGACATGATAAAAAATATAATTTAAGAATTATAAAATTAAAATGAAATACAAATGTATTTCATTAAATTTCAGAGCATATTATTGGAATTCATAATATTTGTTATAATGAACTTGAATTTTCCAATTCGTTTATATATTATTATTTATATTAGTAAAAGTATAATGCATATATGTGTATATATATATATATATATTAAATATAAATTGAAGGGTTAATTTTATTTTATTTTTTTATAATTATCAATTTTATTAAAATTATCATTGAAGTGTTAAATAAGATGAATGAATATATAAATAGTTGCACTTAGGGCCAACCCATCAGATTTCGGGTAATGGGCTAATCGGGTTACGGGTTAATCAGGTGCTTGGGTTAGGAATTTGCAACCCTAACCCTCTAAAATTAGCGGGCTAGTCGGACCAGCCTAACAGATTTGGATTGAACTGACATCCCTATTGACAAAGTAAGAAATGTCTTTCGTAATTCCTTTTAGTTTGTATAAATTATATTACATGACTCTAATGATTTTATGAAATGTAATTTTTTTAATTATTACTCTTCATGTTTAATTCTTTTTTTTTTATTGTTATGCATTTTGCTCTTTCAATTTACCTAACGATTACTTAATATAATACAACTTAATATTTGTAACTTCCCTTGGAAGTGAGAGTAGCAGGCATTATATTAAATTTTGATAAGTGGTGGTCTTTTTCTTCCACACTACTCAACAAATGGATGATTCCCCAAGAATTGTGGTATTATTATGTAATTGGAGAAAATATTAATTAATTTAAAAGAGCTCGGCCCATCTCCCTTGTCCTTATGTGGACAATGTACATGCATATTATATATAACTATTTTACGGTAAGTCGAAATTCAACAAAAATCACTTTACGTCATGTTTTATATTATTTTAACTATTTTTATGATTGCATCATATGAAATAGTTTTTATATATATTATTTCTTTAATTATTTATTTTGACCAAAATAAATTCATAGTATAACTCAAATTATATTAATCTCAACCATTTTCGCTAATTAAATCTTAATTTTTGGTTTGAATAATAGAAATACCATTTTATATAAGTCTTCATTTGATAAAAAAAATTTATAGAAGATCGACGGGGATTGAATATGTCAGACCTTGTAAGGCCATACCATCATCTAGAGCTCGAAAGACTACATTTGACTTTTGAATGTTAGACTTTCGAGCATCATATCTTTTGGAGATTGAAATACCACATCTGACTTCTGCGCATTAGTCTTTTGAGCATCATTATATGGAGATTGAAAGACCATAGTTGACTTGTGAACATCATCTTATTTGGAGCTTAAAAAATCATAACTGATTGCGAGCATCATCTCATATGGAGTTGAGCTTGTAAGATCATAACTGATTTCTAAACATCATCATCTCGTCTGAAACTTAAAAGACCATAACTAACTTGTGAACACCATCTCATATGAAGTTTGAAAGACCATAACTAAGTTTTGAGCATCTCCTTGTATAGAGCTTGACAGATCACTTCTAATTTGTGAGCATCACACCATCACATCGTTTGGAGCTTAATGGGCAAATATTGATTTGTGAGCGTCATTTCATATGGAGTTCATCACTACCTCTAACTTTTAAGCATCATCTCGTCTATAGCTCGAAATATCAAAAGGAGTCTCAACATCATCTTGTCTGGAAACTTGAAATTAATGTTATAACTGACTTCTGAACATAATCATCTTGTATAAAATTTGAAAGAATATAAGTTTCTTGCCAATAGCATCTCGTATGGAGCTTGAAAGACAAGAACTAAGTTTGAGCATCATCTCGTATAGAGCTTCACAGGCCTCTGAGCGCCACCTCATCTGGAGTTTGACAGACCAATACTGATTTATTATGAATGTTGCGCGTAAAACAAGAAAATACAATATTAAATTTGTTGGACATCGTTTTAATTTTGGGTTTTCAGAAGAAAATATATTGTTGGGCTGATACCTAAAAGCCCCTAAATATTAATCGAAAGGTATCTAATATTTTGGGCTTCTGGAACTTAATATGAGGATGTGTTTGTTTTTGCTTTTGTTTTGTATCTTTCGAGAAGTGGCTTATGAGGTTTGGGCTTCTTATCTTGTTAGACTATGATTAATAATGTTAATAATAGTATATTTGGAAATATTAAACTAGCCGCTCCACACACACACACACACAAGGTTAGTGCTTATAAAAGGAGATGCACCACTAAATTATTACATAATAAACGGATGATAAATAAACGGCCAATGTAAATAGAATGAAAGAAATGGACCAATTATTCAAAAGTCTCCGACCCATAGTTGTTCCCCAATTTTTCCCATTATTGTGAGAGAGAGAGTTAGAAAGATGAGAAGAAAGGGTTTATCCCACATCTAGACGGGCAAGGTTGGTCTGCCTGCCTTGTTGGATGGATAGCTATTACCAATCCACTGTCCACCTTATGTTGGGATGAGTTAACTGTAGTTTGCTTGAATTTTGGATGAAGTTATAAAAATGGTCTTACTTTTGAAAAAAAAAAAAAGAGCAATCTGATTTTGGAACCGGATTGTAACTATAGTTCGGGCCTACATTTTTTGGCTGAAAAATTTTGATGTGAAAAATCCAAATTCAACGTAATTGTGGAAAACTTCGATGTGAAAAATCCAAATATAGCTTGATTTGATGCTCAAGTATATTGAGAGTGCTGTAATAGGATTTGTATACTGAAAAGAATGTTTTAGCTGCTTTATATTAAATTTTTTATTTTTCATATATTGAGAAGATTTTAATATTGTCACATGATTTGTCTTTTGTGATTATGGTTGCTTATTCTTAAATATTTCTATAATCATAAATTGAACAAACAAGTCATCCTTATATATTGCAAACTGAATAATAGATCCATAATCATAGAAGATCTTTCAATCGGTTCATTGTAGAAGAAAATTACATTCTCAACCTGGATAGACATGGATAGTCTATCGTGAAAGGTTGAAGTGTCGATATGAGGTTTGCGCCTATCTTGGCCAACTAATGACACTGGTGTGGTATAACATTGAAATGGATTACAGTGGGATATGTACTTTGGTGCAATGTAAACGAAGTATAAGGTTTCAGTGATTGTTTATTTTTAATTTATATAAGTAACATTGAGCATACGATATTAGTTATGCATTGCTTTGATATATCAATTGGTGTGAGTTTTTCCTAACCCAATAAAATTCCTGATATGTTGGATAGTTGTAATTATTGTTTAGCGTTGATAGTATTGTTATTATATAGAATCATGTTTCGGGAAGACCCGAGTTAGTAATATCCCCAACAGATGTTCGAAAAGGGAATTTATTGTACAAATCTATGCAGTTGAAATTTATTCCATTATAATAAATAAAGTTTTGAATTAGCCCACTTTTGAAAAATAGATTAATTAATTAAAGCTACCAACAAGTTTAAATTAGCCCACTTTTGGATATCATAAATACGAGAAATAAATAAATTAAAAATGAGCCATATTCGTAATATGGATTAGGCTGGATAGCTCAATATTAATTATATAATGGAGTCAATTTATATTGATGGACTTAATTTAAGTTAGGCTCAACTTAAAGAATTAAACCCATTAGAAGACTCAATCTTAATTCTCTTTGGAATCTCTGGCCTAGCCCACTACCCCTATATAATAAGAGGTGGAAGACAAAAATCACATCACTACACATCACATAAATCGTCCCCCCTAGTAGTGTACTTGTGTAATTTTTGTTTTCCACCCTGATTATTAAGCTTGACTTATTGTCACTCAATATTCAAACTATAAGAGTGAATATACCAGTGAGAGTTGCAAGTAATTTACAACACTAATCAGCAAGAAGAATTTGCAAAGTAAGGTAAATAACTCAATTCTAACAACATGCCAAAGGTAAATATCTCAACTCTAAATGTATTCTTAATAGATCTGATTAGAATTGTGTAATTTAATTTAAATATCATCATATGAAATCTTTGATAGTCGGAGATTCTTTAATATAACCCCAACATGTTAAATACATCATTAATCAAGGGTTGATTATACAAGTCAACCCTTAATGGTCTTCGAGTTGACTATACAAGTCACTTACCTAATTCTCCTTAGTTATTTGGAGGCTAGGTGATATCGAACGCGCATGCGGGATCACTTGTGATTAGCATCCTTGGCCTTTACCACCGACCCACCGTGGTCGCGCGATGTTGCCGCCCAATTTTCCAGACCTCGGCCTGAGCCAAGTCTGCTTGATCAACAGTTCGAATTTACTACCCATCGTCCTAGCATGCACGCTCTGTGTCGTGAGATCCTAAGGCTCCACCGACCCCCGCCGCAGGCTGCACTGACACCAAGACCGCCACCAACATCGTCTCCTGACCCAGCCACCCCAACAACCCCGATAACAATGACAAGGTGTCGCCCATTCCGCTCAGACACCATCGACGGTATTTATAGGACTAGTCAATTCGCAACTCCCTACCCTGGGGGCAAGACTGTAACATACTCAATGGTAGGCATCTTCAAGATGTACCTATATGATTGTAAATATATGAGAAAATGTTTTGGCAGAGTGGTTATTTCTGATACGAAACGTTCGATTAGGGCTTTTCGGAGAAAATGAAAATTTAAGGGAAGTTAATAATCGTCGGATTGGACTAATATTTTTATAAATTATAATTCATTAAGCAATGTTAGAATGTCCAAAAGAAACGAGGCGATTCGGACTTGTTTGGCCTTTCGGAATTTTTGACGTTTCGAAACGACGTTTTCCGACATTGGAAGATCGAATGTTTGAGATTTCTTTTGGGGATA
>JAYDZE010002198.1:0-10948 GCA_034509125.1 Monilaria moniliformis
AATAGAATATAAACTGTGGATATAGAAGCCAACATTCTCGATTTACATCTCCACAAATATTTATAGACATAGCAAGTTGAATTAGCGCTCCAAAATTTGAAATTTAAATTAAAGTTAGTGTTGTCTTCCAACATCTGCAACACTGAAAAAGTGTGCAACTTTTATTGATAACGTGTGCTTAAGTTTAAAAAGCCTGAATAGTCCAAAAAGTCTGTCACATTAAAAAAGTCTGCAATAGTCCAAAAAGTACGTCAGAAGATGTATTGCCAGTTATATCATGAAAAGCTTGGATAGAATCTATCACACTATGTCCAATATTAATATAATTTTTTTGTCATATGGTGCTTATTAAACTTGGCGGGAAAATGGTATTTCTGTAATATTCTCAACATTGCTGCTTTTATATAGGTAATAGATAGTGACCCATATAAATATAATGAATAAGCTTGGACTCTAATACGTCACAAATTATATTTAAGTCGAATAACAATCATCTAACTCGATGATGAAATCATGCACAGGTAGTAATTAATATATACAAATCAAAAGGTAAATACGAAACATAGAAACTGAATAGAGCCACAATTTTAATTAAAGAAGGACCAAATATTATTACTGTAACGCAATTTTGCTTGGAATTAATTATATATAACAGAAATAAATATTTGTTCAAATACATGACACAAAAATAATAAAACGTGAAGAAAATAAGTGAGATTATGACAATATTAGCGGTTCCATTAAATTTTATGATTATATAAACACAAATAAAAAGAAGTTATACTTCTACTTGCCGTCTCATACATATGTCAAAGATCCTGGGCTAATACACCAACAACATGAAAATTGATGAAGAAACAATTTAATAAACTAATAGTGGAAAACAAGAATAAGAGGAAAAATGAACAAGACAAGGTTTCTTAACCCCAAATTTGCCGGTGATGATGAAGATTGATCTTGATGCGGTGGCTTTCTGTAGTAAAATGGGAACCAAGGCACAATTGGCTCCGGCGGCGGCGGCACCCCTCCGGAAAAGTAAGGCGATGGCGGAGTAAACGGGACGTAACCCGCCGGAGGAGTGAAGGAAGCTGGAGGGAAGAGAGCCGCCGGAGGGGTGGTGGATGCTGGTGGGGTTGTGGTGGCTGGGGGGCCGTTGCCGGGGCCTGTGGGCGGCGGATAACACGGATACGGGCACTCCTGTGGCGTCGCCGTCGGCAGAAAATCAAGAATGGTGGAGAGAAGAAAGAGAATTGAGAGTATGTTGTGAAGGTTTGAGGCCATGGTTTTACAGGTGTTTAATTTTGAGAAGAAAAGGGAAGATATGAAATAGGTGGCAGTGTGAAGACTAAGTTAAAATGATTACAAGTTTGGGTAGGGTGGGGGTGGGGGTGCTACGAGGTAGTTTAGTTTATTAGAGAATTTGGTAATTTTGTCATTTCTAGAAAGAGGAAAAAGGTTTACTAGAGAGACAGAGACAGCGTTGTGCGGTAGAAGTTGAACAAAAAGCAAGGTTTAGGTCACTTCAAAATGTCATGCATGGTGGTTGAGTTATTCAAATTGACTTGGTATACTGATGATGAAATGGGGTTGGATCACAATTCATTGATCTTGTTCTTCTTCTTTCTTCCAATTAAAATAATAAATGTAAGTACGCTGAATTTAAATTTAAATATTTTTTTATCTAAAATATTAACTACTTTACATCTAGACCAATAAATAGACTAACTATTAAGTATTTTTTTTTTTTTTGACAGTAAAAGAGATTTCATTCTGAAAGATCATCGTTCGTTACATCCCTTAAAACCGAAGGAAAGTTCTCACGCCACTCAAGCGTGGATTCAGCAGTCCTAGCAAAACTAGCGAGCAAATGCGCCGCGCGATTGGCAGAGCGATACATGTGCCGGACTCCAATAAGCATATTTGTCCGAGCAACTTCGAGGACCTCCACAACATCATCCAGGAGCAAATCCTTTTCTTCCCCCTCAACAGCCATGGTTCTGGCCGCAAGTATTGAATCAGTGAAAACCTCGATTGGCATGATATCCGCCTCCATAGCTAGAGTAATACCCTCGACCACCGCTAGAATTTCGGCTATCATAACCGACGAACGGGGACTTGTTCTCCGAGACCGTGCGCAGATAATATCACCGTTCCAGTCACGGATGATAACTCCTACGCCGAACAAGTGTCGCGTCGGGTTGAAAAGGGCATCCACGTCGACTCTGTAACGCCCCGGCAGCGGCTTGATCCATCTTCTATCTCCAAGCTGTACTCCTATACCACTTTTGGCATGGATTAACAATTGCGCCCCCTTGACAGTCGCTAGCTGGATGCGACTCTCCTCGACTGTGGGCTGTTTGAAACGGCGACCCTCCTCGTCAGTCTCATGCCAAGTTCGGCAAATGGAACTCCAAAGCTGCCAAGCCAAAGTACTCCATACTTCATACTCGTCCGCCACATGGTTCTTCATAACCGCCTCAGCAATATCTCGAATACCAGACATATGCACCCAACATAAATTTGTTTAATTTGGATATACTAAGAAAAATTAGTATTAATAAGTATCACTATACTTTGTATGCACGTGGGTGTGGAAAATAAGTATCACTACTTTATGAAATTAAAGGCGTTTGAAAATCAAAGTATGGGAAGGAAAAAGGACGGATGAACTATTCATTCTTATTATTATGATATACCAATATTCAATACTACTTTAAAGTCATCACTAGACGAATTGAATAAATAAAAAATTGTGCTACCTGGAATATGAATGTAGTTTATTAAAATTTAGCCACCTATCTCATTTACATTAGTAAAACTCCGCAATGATTAGCAGGTAGAAAAATATTGGAACCAATGAGAGAAAGGCAGGAAGCAGACTGAAACAAATAATGGTTGTGATAAAGCACGTGTGGACCCATGATTTGGTGAAACCCAAGTTGATCTCTCATCTTAATCTACCACTCACAGTTTCTGACACGTCCTTCCTCCTCAACATCTGTATATACTTTTAGAATCTTCTCCTTTTTCTTTTTTTTTTAAGAAAATACATCTAAAACAATCTAGAATCTTCCATAGGATACTTACCGCTTGATCCAGAAGGATAAGGATTCAAAGATCAGGTTGATTTTGGTAAGCTTGGCCCGTTACTACAAGAAGACCAAGAAGCGTCCACCCTTGTTGCTTAGGCTGAGTACTTCTCTGTGGTTGATGAGCAGTGGAGAGTCAACATGGGAAATCCATTTGTAGTTTGGATTTTTTTTTTATTCGACATGTTTACTTTGATAAATTTTAATAGATAATTGTTTCATTTAGTGTGTTACATCAAAGTTTAATATATAGACTTTTTTGAGATATTATACCATGTTGTGAGTCTTGTGACCTTTAAAGTTGATATCTGTGATAAATCAATTTATTAATATTATATAAAAAATGGTTTCAAATGCAAAATTCTTAAATTTATTATAAACTTTTCGATTGTAAAAGATTACAATAAATATGCCTCTTACAAGATGAATACACCTACACCATCTCGACTCCTATGAAAAGGAACCCCAGATCAAGAGATGCGCGGTAAATATGGTAAATTTCAAGGGGGTCATTCAGCTTTAATAATTAAAATTACAAGAAAATGAAGTATTTGTGACTAATAATAATTATCAGTTTGGAGTGTAACCTCGAAGCTGACAAAGGATGTCATGTCACATGCTACGCGTCGCTAGTTTCAGACAAAATTGTGTAATGTCAAATTGTGATGGCCAAATTTGATTTGGCGTCGGTCTATCAGTCGGTGGAACGTCCCACGTTATTAATGTAAGAAGTCATAATTTCTTTCAATTTCTCTTCTTTTATTTTATTTCCTTTTTCTTTTTTTCTTTTTTTTGGGGGGGGAGATATCCACAATTTATAATATTTAATTATTTATGGACTAATAAACTTTGAGGCTGAAATTTTCGAGGGACTTCACAAATTAGAGCATTTCTGTACAACTTTATGTTACAATCAGCATCAAGTGATTGATACTTTTGTTTTAAATTAGTTTCCGAATTAGTTTTGCTGAGAACATTCTTGTCTAATTTAATATTATTATTTAGATAAATATCAAACAGATTTATTAACAGAAGTCATGGACTGATAGAAACAATTATTTATAGACTTTATGGACTGAGTTATAAATATTTCTCACGATTACTATATCACTCAAAACGGTATAATAAATATAATATTCAAGATATATCATATTATTCATTTGTAACAAATATATAAATTATAACAAAATTACATAATTAAATAAATCATATCGTACAATCTAGAACTATCATATAGCAAATGTGGCACGCTTTCCTCCACCAAAGAGAATTAAATTAAAAAAAGCAAACAATCAAGAGACATCTAGAATACAATGATGAATATCATTAATCTTTATTAATTATTTCTCTAAGATGAGATTAACACAACACAAAAACAGTACACATAAGCAGGAAACCAAACTAAACAGGGGTTATTAAATATTAATTTAAGACAATGAATTAATTTACTCCATCAAACATGAACTCAAACAAACCTATTACTTTAATCAGAATGAAAATATTGATCTCCATCCCTTCATTTCTCCTCTCGTCCGATTTATACATTTGCAGAAAATTGAATCATGAATTTTTTATTATTTTTCTGCCCAAAATACATATCTTCAAAAAGCTACCGCCCACAATAAACAACTGGTGATCAAGAACGGAACTTTTCCCACCAAAAAGCTGCGGCGGCCGCCGGAATAATACGGATTAACAGGATAAACACTTCCCGGCGGCCCATTTATGTATATATAAGGAGGGTTTGGGCCCTTGGGCGGATTCTGGCCGCTCGGCACGGCGGGCGGATTCTGGCCGCTCGGCACGGCGGGCGGCGGCGGACAGTTGTTGCTCGGCGGTGGATACTTCGGATACGGCGGCGGAGATGGTGGCGGAGGCGACGGCGGCGGTGGAGACGGCGGCGGGCTACAAGGGTTGTCGCAAGGGCAATCTCCACACTTGTTTTCTAGATCAGGTGGATTTTCGTCTAGCATTCTTGATGGTTTTTCATCAGCTTGGATTAGAGATGAAAATAGAGCAAGAAAGACTGTGATTTGCAAGAGTTTGAGAGTGGCCATGATTGATCAATCTTTTTGTGAGGCTCAATTTCTTGAATTTTGGAAGAATTGGGAATTTTTTTGGAGGATAGATGGAGGAGTGGTACAATGTGTGTTTGCCCCTTGCAATACTATGGGATATATAAATGTGGGAAAATTTGAGTGAAGGGATAAGGGAATTTGATTTGTTGTTGCCTTTGGATAAAGACCACTTTCATTATGGTCCTCATGAGGGCCTTGAGTTTTACTTATCTTTTTTGTTCACAGTTTAGTCCGAGTTAATCGAATTATCCGTGAGCCATTTAAAATTAATTTATAATATAATATAATCAAAATATATAGAATTTATAAATTAATATTAGAACAATTGAGCAACTTTAAGTTGTTCTGAAATCGAACTCAAGATTCGAAGTTTAAGCTTGGTCGAGTTCGATTAGATAATTACTGTTGTTTTATGACTTACTGCGCGGTTAAGTTTCTATTTTGTTTTAGTTTATATATTTATGGAAAAGTTGGGGAATAAAGGTGAATAGTGGTAGCATGGTACTTAAAAAAGGTCAATTTCGATTCCCATCATCAAAATAGTGGTCCAATTTCTTAGATCCTAGACTATACAATACATACAACTTCCTCCATCAAACAAAAATAGATTTGTAGATTATTAACATGATTTTTTTATTATCAATGTTTACCTATTAAGGGCTTTCCATGGAGACGAAGAAAGTAGTAGTAATACGTACTACTATACGTGACGTGTGAAAATGTGTAGATCATACACAATAACATTATTGTATTAACACAGATCAATGGTTCAGATTGTTTTTTATTTGTCGATAAACGTGGTTAAACGATCAACTTTCCATATATATGTGTGTGTGTGTATAGACATTGACCCTACGAGAATAAAGTTTTGCATGGAAAATTAATGAGAGAATCTGTGGAGTATGCAATGTGGAATAAAGCTAAATTCGTTTTTTCCCCAAAAGAAAATTTGGACAACCCCATCTTTGTTGTAAAATTGCCTAGTCCAGATGATAAAGGAGAGAGGAAGGGATCAAAATTATTTTCTCAGAACAAACATTCCACTCGAATGTAAATGCCTAATGTCATCCAATTGTTTAATTTCTGAAAAATATAAACCAAATAAGAGTTTGATATACATTCTCAAACGGTGACTTACACAGTCAAAATTATGGCCTCCGAAAAATTTCATCAGGCTTGCTCGAAATTAGGTTACATACACAAGGATAAACAAAATTTAAAAGATACAGTTTATTGAGTTATGGAAATAAAAATAATATGTGGATTCTGTGGAAAAAAGCAAAGAGGAGAAAACCAATCGATAAGATTATGATCACATTTGGAAACGGGCTTTAATATTCTTTCCCAGCCCACTTCCAACTGTCTCTATCATTTCTAACCCTGATTTATATGAAAACCAAATAATTAAGGAAGTGGAAATTAGGTAATTGACGACTTTATATGTAAATTTCTTACAAATCGAGCATACCATAAATATATTGCTGCTGCGAGTAGGTATGGTTTTCCAAAAAAAAAAAATTAAATAAAGAACAATAAATTACACGTAATACTAATGAAAGTCAGGCCTGGCAAAATGGGCCGAATAATCGGATAAATCCGTTCTCGATCCGATACCCGCAATTACAGATTCAAGTGCAAGTTTAGATATAGAGTGTCTATGCTTTTCGAGCATCGGATTATCCGATCGAATATCATACCCTATCCCCGATTCAATAACCAATTCATTTTTAATAAAGAATTTAGGATAGGGCTGGCCGCTGCCTGCTCTTCTCTCTTCTTACTTCTCAGTTCTGAGTTCTCCCTGTTCTATTTTTCTAAATTTCTCTCGGCTCTCTCGCTTTCTCGGTCTCTCCGTCCGTCGTCCGACTCTCCTATGACCGCCCTCCGGACTGCAAGCCTCTCTCCAGTCTACCACCGGCGCACCTCAAGCCTCCCCACCGCAAGCCTCTCTCCGGTCTACCACCGGCGCACCGACACCGCGAGACTCTCTCCAGTCTTGTCCCGTTGTCCAGATCGGATTATAGCCGGTATAACTGTATAAAGTATTCCTCCTCCATTTGTCCTCTGCGACTGCAATCTGCAAGACTACAACTCTTGGACAAATTTCACTCAATTTAGTCAACTTTGTAACCTTTAGAAGGACTTTAGCATGACATTGACTTATAGAAAGAGCAATTAGATTTATATCAAGTTAATTGCCTCTCCTTGATGAATAAACCTCAATTTAGATTTTAGAATAAGTTCTGTTTTTCTATATATGTTGATTATTAGAAATAACAAGTCATAGAATGTGCTTTTTGCAGTTTTGCTTAATGAGTAGTCACTGATTCCTGATTCCTGATTCCTGAATCTAGTCAGTAGTCACTAAAATTTGATTGTAGATTTGTGGTTTGCTTAGTGAACTTTGTAGTGGAATCCTGAATCTAGTCAGTAGTCAGTAGTTTTGCAGTGTTGTTTTCGCCTGCGTAATATTGTTTGTGCCTTTGTGGAATATTTGAGAGTTGCAATTTGCAAGCTCGTAATTTTGGTGTATAATGTATATCAGCTTTATTCTTTCAAGGACATTAACTACACAAAGTTTTTGCTTAGGTTGTTTTGTTTCAGTAAGCTGTGCTAATAGTTAAACTGATAAGTGATAAGTGGCTTATAGTTATAACACAATTTTTAAAAATTACATAAATGTTTACTTATTAGTCTATTACAATTTTTAAATATTAAAAAAAGGTTGAGTTTAACAATTTTTAATAATTAGAATCGGTTAAGTAAAATGACAGTTGTGCTTTTCCTGCTGACTGATATGTGAGGACCTCACATGCTGCCATGCATCTCAAATACACATAACAACTATATAAAATGTATTATTAGAATCATAAGACAACTCACAACTGCCCAAATTTGAAATTTCAATCTCACACAATATGCCAACCTGAATTGCATAAAAATGAAGAAACAACATCTAAAGTATAAACCCCCCAGTGTAGTAGAATACTAGAATTAACCTAGTGATCTTAAGTTGTGTACAATGTACCTTATTTGTATTCTTAATGTCTCTTATTTGTATAGAATGGCTTATGTATATTTGATTATGATGGATTCATTTCAAGAAAATACGGGTCAAGATAGCAATATTATTTTATATGATCAAGATTTGGAAGACGTGGAAATAGTGAGGGATATTGAAGAAGAAGAAGAAGAAGAAGAAGAAGAAGAAGAAAAGTTGAGAGAGCAAGGAACACAATCTACTAATCTCAAAAGAGAAGAAAAACTGAACCTCGGAAACCAAGATATGTGCATTGGAATGATTACATGAAAGTGTAGGTAGAAGTAGGTAATCCTCTAATTAAGAAACTAAAAGGAAAGTGCATGTGTTGTGGCACTTCAATTTCAGCCGACACATGTGGCTGCGGCACCAGTGGTTTAAGAAACCACACTGCTACATGTTTGAAGAGGTTAGCAAAATCGCAACCTGGAAACAATCAAATAGTTTTGAACTATTCAGTGGATCGAACTGGTGGGAATGCGTCGTTAACTAGTTGGACATTTGATCAGACGACGATTAGACAAGCATTGTGCTAGATGAACAATCTCGACGAGCTTCCCTTCACATTTGTGGAGCATGAGGGTTTTAGACGATTTGTTCAGAGCATTTGTCCATAATTCCAAATTCCGTCAAGACAAACGATAAGAATGGATTGTGTGAAGTTCTTTCTCGAGCGCTAAAAAAGTTTGCATAAGTTCTTCAAGAAATAAGGCATGTGAAGAGTGTCTATCACCGGTGACTATTGGATTGCAATGAATAACACAAACTTTATTTGTGTTACTGCACACTGCATTGGGAAAGATTGGAAGCTGCATAAGAAGATAATCAAATTTTCAAAAATTGAAAGCCAAAAGGAGAGTGACATTTGTGAAGCCAAAGCCACATCCTTGGAAGACTGAGGATATCAGAATTTTGAATTAAGGAGTTTGGCCCCTTGATTATTTTTTAGAATGAGCCTCTTTTAAATTAATTAGTTGGGCTATTTTCTTCTGGATCCAAATAAAATAAATAATAAGTATTTTTTCTCCATTTGGGCTTTAATATTATTGCATATTCATTCACCAAGATTGAAGTCTTCAATCTTGGGCATTTCATACCTTCCATAATTCTTATGCATTATTAATACAATACTAAATCATCTTAATTAGGCGAAAAACAATAACTAAATAATATTAACCTATTATATTAAGCTTCTATAATATTAAATCACCGAATTAGATGAAATTATTAATTTCTTATTAATTGTCTCAATTTAGGAAGATTCACTGCTTCAGTTGCACCAGCACCACTTCTGGTTTACTTCTCCCACAACAAAAACTGAAGAAAACATCCTGCAAAAATATGTTCAAAAGCCGCCAAATGAGGCTTTTCAATGTGTTGTTCTTGGTTCCGCCTCTTTCCTATTTTCAGGTACTGGATCTACCACTACTTATCGGATCCCCTGTAGTTGCTAAAAAAATCAATCTACATATATATAGATATTGTATAATATATGGTTGTTATTAAATCTAACTTTATTGCAATATATATAAAAATTTATTAATAGTAATTAATATGTAAAGAAACATTAATTTGCATGAAGACAAATCATGGTTTATCATTTAATCAAGATCATGGTGCAAATTAATTTTTAGTTACTATAGGAAGAGAGTTTCTACTCGTATCATCCTTATGTATATATAAAAGCAACACGACGCCTCAGTGCACGACAAAGAGTGCACGCACAGACGGACGACCGCTTAACATGCGAATAAATAGGCGGTCTTGCACGCCAATGAGAGATACATGCCATTGTTTGACGTCACGCGCGCGTGCACCACATTCAGCTGTGTCGCCAAAAATCTGACCACTATTTCATGTCGTTTTAAAATTTTCGAAAATTCAAAGATTTTAATATTTTTATTTTGGACGAAATTCGAGCGCTATTTAATAAATAAATAAAATCCATCTAGTTGTTCAACTGATATATTTCAATCAGTTCCTCTTTCAAATTCTTCTCGTTTATATGGATCCATACGATGCTGGTAATTTCTCCGACGAAGATAGTTCGTTCGACAAGTGCAACAACCTTCTCGAGGTGGTCACGCGTCAGGGGCGAGTGTATTTTGTTATTTGGAAGATACGCAAGCGGCCAATCAAGTCCCCCCCGAATAAGTACGTGCACCAAAAATGAGAAGTTGTCGCCGCGCGCTTCGTGAAGGATTATTTCTCTGACAATCCGTGATGGGAAGAGTTCTTCCAGATAGGACTGCTTATTCGACCGTTTCGGTCATAACCGAACCGAACTAGCCAGTTAACAGAACCGAAACAAGGCCAGGGAAGGAACCAGAACCGCACCGAGTTGTTTATTCTGTTCGGTTAACCGAATAACCGGCTACAAAAATTAAAAATCTCAAATTTGCTCCAAGTTGGGTTTGAACCCCTAACCTTTTAGATATTATAAAGCACTTTATCCACTGCACCACATAACCTTTTTATGCATTTTATGAATATAAAATTTATTTATTATTAAAATTGAAAAATATTAAGAAAACAAAAATCCTACTAATATTTCTCAATTTCTCCCCTGATTGTCAATTACCAACAAACCATCATTCATCAAAAAATAAACAAACCAACAATCAACAGTCATTGAGTCACAGAAGGCTGATTCTTGAACATAAGGATAACCGATGATTTTATAAACCTTTAACAACAATTATAATTTATAAACCTTGAAATCAACCTTAAAAAACATGAAA
>JAYDZE010002209.1:0-10948 GCA_034509125.1 Monilaria moniliformis
CCAATTTCAGACCCACATCCACATAATACCACTTAAACCAAACGACTGCTTGTGGACTTCCGAGGTACCCTCTCTCTCTCTCTCTCTCTCTCTCTCTCTCTCTGAGTTGAATTGATGGTGAAGAGGCAACACTCTTGCAGTCCCTACGAAGGAGCCCGATGAAGGTGGATCAAGAAGTTTCACGGCTTGCAGACCGCATTCGTGAAAGCTTGGTGTTCGTGAGCAGCTACGAAGATAGCAAAGGTCAAGGGTCGAGTCTTGTCGTGAACTAGGTGCTCGTTCGCCCCTTTTCTCTCTGTACACTATGTGCTCTGTTTTTTTCGAGCTCTATGCCATCGGGATACGAGGTGTCGATCTCGTGAAGCTCTGTGGGCACAGAGCTTGTGAAGCGAACTGCATCAATTGTGGAATGGTTGTAATCGTAAAATCGGTTTGATTTCTCTCTTACATATTTTTTCAGTACGTCTCGTTCGGTTGAGAACCGATCAAAATCTTCGTCTCCATAATCAAGCTTGATTTTTTTTTCTTTTGCATTTTTTATTATTAAAATTTCTACTTTTCCGAAATTGAATTAGATGGAATCCACAAGTCTACTTTTTGTATCATAATTTATGATCAAATAGTAAAATTATGTATTTTTTGTACTATTTTATTTAAGAAAAAGTCTTGCGTAAAACTATCTGACAACTCGAGATTTATCAGATAGATTAAGATCCGAGTACCATATCAATAATCTATCTGATAGATTTATCAGATAGATATGTACTTAAACATGGGCACAATTGAATGAGCCAAATAAATTCTAATATAGTTCACATAGTTAGATAAATAACTTGACATAAATAATGGAGTTGTAATCTATTTTGGATTTTGACGTTTACTAATAATACAAGCTAACAATGAGTAATTTATATAGGGAAAGCAAGTTGAGCATCAAGAAAAGTCCATCTATAATTTTTTATTAAATAGATCAAACTAAATATCAAGTTTCTATTAATTAATAAAGAAGACTTGAATTATTATTATTATATGACATAATTACTAAATAGATAGGTTTCCAACTAATAAAAATAAAAATAATAGATGACATATTTCCACATCAACATGTAAAGTCTTAGTTGGTCATCCCTGATATAATACTTTTTTGGGGGGTGGGTATAAAAATATGCTTACGGCATCAGCATCCCGTTGAATACTGCTATTCACGTGCTTAATTTTTTCCTCCACATCCCACTAAACACTATCTCCTAAGTCCTAAGGCATTTACACTATTCACGAGATTCACTTACATTTTTTTTTTATCTTATCAGATTTAAAAAAATAATAATAAATGACCACGTGTCGTGTTACCATTGGCTGACAGAAGATAAGTGCTCAACGTGCTTAAGCACTCTCCAGCGTACTTGAACAACGTACTCAATAACCCGCATCAGCATGCTCGAATTGTTGAACACACAATCACGTGCTTAACGTACGGGGAATGCGCATGGCTTATGCAACTGCTCTGCTCATGGCAAAAGGTTATTCTTCTTAATATTTTTTTCAATCATCCAATCAAATTTGAGGTATGTCACGTCGGATTCATATATTTAAGGAACCAAATAAATGCGAATATGAATATTGACCAACCTGATAGACAAATTTAACTTAAGTAGAAAATTCTAGAGCTAATTTCTTTTTAATACTAACTCAAATTTCATTCCAATTTGGGCTCCAATTAATTGAATTTTATTAACTATAGATTAGTCATCTCATTTAATTTCCGGTTTCTATATTAATCAAATTTATTTTATAATCAAGATTATATAAAGAAAAACGAAAATAATGTTCAAAGGGATTTTTTCTTTCTTTGTTTCTTTGATCTATTTCAAATCTTTATTTAAAATTAGTGATGAGCCAATTCGAAAAGAAAGACCGACTCCCCTATAAAGATCAAAGGACGCGAAACATAACTTATACATACATAAATTGATAAATAGTATACAGTCAAAATATTAAGAGTCAATTCGAGATAATTTTAAAAATAAAATAATTTTCTTTACGTGTTTCTTCTTATTCCATCGAGACTTGATCTGAATATGACCCAAACATATAACTTATTTTATAAAAATAACACTTTTTATAAATAAAATTAATATTTTTTATAAATAAAATTAACACTTGTAATAGATAAAATAATTATTGTATAAGTTGTTATTGTTATTAATAAAAGTGACTATTGTTATCAATAAAAATATTTATATTAAAGTGACTATTTTTACATAATTTTTTTATAATTTTAATATAAAAAACCGGGTCTAGCCCGACTCGTGCGCATGCTGCGTTAGAGCGCATGCAAGGGCGCTCATAATCAACCCATTTATATTCTTTAGCGACTCTGGCAATAGCAAAATTAGCAAATCTCTCGATCCACGCATTTTCTTTCTCTCCTATTCAGCAAACGCCAATTCCTACACATTTTCTCTCTCCTCAATTTTCTCAATTCCCCTCCGTTTCTCCTTTTCAATTTTCCCCAATTTTCTAGTAGCGCCCATTCACTTGGAGAGAGAGAGAGAGAGAGAGAGAGAGAGAGAGAGGAAAATGTCGCCAACAATGGCGGCGAAACAAGCCGAGCAGCTCAGACAAGACGGCAACACGTACTTCAAGAAAGATCGCTTAGGTGCTGCCATTGATGCTTATACTGAGGTAGATTTTTGTGATTTCTAACTGATTACCTTTTTTCTTCTTTACTTTTCTTTTCTTACGTTTCGCTTTGCTAAAAACTTCGATTCGCATTAGGCTATTGCGCTGTGCCCTAATGTTCCGGTGTATTGGACCAATCGCGCTCTTTGTCATCGCAAGCGGAAGTATGTACGATCACTGAACTCGTTTCAGTTCTTATTTCCCCCCCTTTTGGGTTTCCATTTCGAGAAGATCTCATTTCGTTTCTCTGTTTGTGAGTTATTGCTTTCATTCCTTTTTTTTTTTTTTTTTTCATTATGTGCAGTGAGTGGGCACGTGTGGAGGAGGATTGCAGGAGAGCGATTCAGCTCGATCACCATTCTGTAAAGGTATGGTAGGTAAACACTGGGCAACATTCTTATATGTTTTATCGCTTTTTTTTTCTTCTTGTTTTGCGTTTTTTATTTGTCATCATATTGTCTGTTTCTGATGCGTATCCTGTAATTTTCTTATTTGGGGATTTATATGATAGTTTACTATGTATGCTGAGGTTTATGTGAATCATTGAAATTGAATTAGTAACTGTGAAGAAGGAATGTGAAAGAGAGTGTGTGAATTGTGATACAGTACAGATGATTGGATGTTTTTCTTTTTTGGGGTAATTGCAACATTAAAAGTAAAAACCTGCGCTACGGTGGATTCGAACATGAGATGATTGGATGTTGTAGGCAAAGTAGCTTTGAATTCGATGGGTACAAAGATTTTTATCACAAGTTCCTGCTAAGGTGCTGCTGGAACCTTATCATTTCTTTTCCTTAAGGCAGAGTGAGGAAAATGTTGATATTTTCTGGGAGAAAAAGGGGACATCGTCGTTCAACTCTGTAGGCTTGTTGTGCATGGGGGTGTCATAGTTGGTGAAATTGTTGATGGATTCTGTTAGTCTTTTAGTTTCCGGGCCTATAGTTGAACATATATTCTGACTCTCATAAGTTTTGGTTTTGGATGCTAAAATGTATGTATGGATGATCTTTTCTTATTTTGTTAACATCCAACAAACATATTTTCTCTCATCTGTCTTTGGAAGTTATGGAAACCTGACATATTATGAAACTTGTTTGCTTACATGAATTTTGAAGTATTGAAAAATTTAATCTTCCTGACATGCCATATGTTATATCTTATCATCTATATGTCTGGTCGCAAGCTGGATCTCTTAACAATGAGCTTGCAAGTGCTTCCTTTGAAAATATTTGTTGCATTCAAGCATGACTTTTGAAATGTTAGATGAAGCCTTGAGATATTCTTGCGGCTAAAAATGTATAGATATTCTTTTATATTTATCTATTGAACTATAATTGCAACTAATTGTGGATGCCTTTGCATTTCAGGCCCACTATATGCTCGGGCTTGCTCTGCTGCAAAAGAAAGAATATGCAAAAGGTGTGAAGGAATTGGAGAAGGTATAAGGATTTGCATAAATAAGTGAGAGCTCTCTTTTTCTTGAGGCCCAAGATCTGTATTCATATGCTTGCATGTGATTCATGTTCACTATTTTGGGAGTAAATCTTGTGCATAAATGTTTAGATATTACTTTGTCTAGATGAATTGGGTGACTGGTATATGTCATTATGGTTCTTTTATTTGGATTGTTGGCACCTTTGTTGAAAATGATGTTTGGTTGTTCGTGATGCATGGTGTAATTCATAGGCGTTGGACCTTGGCAGGGGTGCGAACCCCCAAGGATACATGGTAGAGGAAATATGGCAAGAGCTTGCGAAAGCAAAATACTTGGTATGGGAACATGAGTCTACCAAGCGGTCTTGGGAACTCCGAAACTTGAAGTAATTTCTATCTTTGGTTTTTCTTCTTTGCCGTTCTTAAAATTTCTCTACGTTGTGCTTATGGTATGGCATGATGTCTGTTTTCTTTTTGTGCATTGCTTACTGTGCGTATATGCTGCAACAGAGAAGCTTGTGAAGCAGCCCTGATGGAGAAACAAAAGCGCGATGCTTCTGAAAAAGAAGGTTTTGTCGATGAAATTCCCCGGTCTACTTTAGATCAATTGAAAGCCTTGAACCTAGTATTCAAGAAAGCTGCAGAAGATGATACCCCAACGGAGGTGAACATCGATGTCTTTGTATGTTCATATGATTACCGTCTTCTTGAATTTCCATGACAGTTACGGATTTTCAGGTGCCGGACTACCTCTGTTGTAACATCACTCTAGACATTTTCCGTGATCCTGTAATCACTCCGAGTGGGGTAACGTATGAAAGAGCAGTGATCCTAGATCATCTCCATAAGGTGACTATCGTGTCTCTCAACTCACATGATCATAATTGCCATCATAAGCTTGAATATGACTTCAAATTTTCCATTTATTAGGTGGGTAAATTCGATCCTGTTACCCGTGAAACACTACATCCATCTCAGTTGGTACCGAATTTGGCCATAAAAGAAGCTGTGAGAGCATATCTGGAGGTGCACGGCTGGGCCTATCGGATGGATTGAAGCTGGGATCTTCTATTTGTTCATGTAAGTATTTGTTGCGTCTCTCCAGCAGAACGAGGATAACAGATTCGTAATTCTTACTTTTTTTGAGCACGTTAGAACATCCTAAGGTCTATCGAGCAGTGTGTTCATTGCATAACGTATAGGTCCATTTCCATTAGTAGCAGATTAGAAAGCAAACATAGTTCACCATTTCAAATGTATAGTCTCCAGAACCGAACTTGTACAGTGTTTCGTTGCAGACTTTTACTTGGAGACAAAAATCTTGTTTCATTGCCTACTCGAGCTACTCCTACTCTCAAATGGTCTCCTGTTTGTGGCTAAAGTTTGATTTGGAAATCTAAGGCAGATGTAACATCCTGATCCAAATCCATTTTTCAATGGCAATTTTGTAACTTAGGTGTTTGAAATTCCGAATATGCCATTGGATATGAGTTTGGTTTTGGATCTTGGCACGTCTCATGGTGGGACGATTTCACACAAGACTCCATTTTTCTCTCAGTTATTGGATCATTGCTATATCAATCTCAACTTTAGGTGATTTCACTGTCGATTTCAATGATGATTCATTTGTGTTGGTGTCAATAGTGACTCATTATGTCAATGTTGCTATTGTAGCAAGACAAATTAAGTGTAGCCATAAGTTGTAAATTTTGAGCTTTAGTGGATGGATAAAGATAGGATTCAATTATTTTACAGGAAAAAGGTTGTCACGGACAGCATTATTTTGGCTGCATTTGATCAACAAATTGTGGAACCATCCATACGATTGTTAATTATAAATTCACTATAGTCAAGATTTATACATCTCTTTTCTATATAAATCTTGACTAATGAAGCATTAATATAATCATTATCTAATTCAAAATTATTTATTTTACGTAAAATAGAATCCATTCATTTAATCTATGAAGCTATTTTTAGATTGGGATAGCTCACATTGAGCTGTTTATGTGTGGAGTAAGGCACGTGAAATATTTCAACGGTATCTCATTCGATTCCTTAAATCATAGACAAAGCCAAAACAACCTTTTTCATGCTCCACATAAAATTCCACCCAACTACGAAATTCCCATGTGCTCAATTACAGAATACAAAATCGACAAATTTTGCTCGACTATTCCAAAAATAGTGTTTCCATCTATTGATTATGAAAGGACACTACACGATATTCATAAATAATAATAATAATAATAATAATAATAATAATAATAATAATAATAATAATAATGATTTACCAAAAATCACGTCTAGTTATAATATTCGCGTTTGAACATAGACCTCACTGTTTACGGAGAAGAAAACAAACGAACCATTTGGGACAATGGCCTCAAAGAAAGATCATTACTATTTATCACAACTAACTAGGGCTAACACTAAGATCAATCTCTTCCTACAAGCATTATATAAACAAGAATTCAATATATATATATATATAGGTGTGAAGAATTTACAGATTATTTGCTGCGAGAGCTCGCTCGACCGATCAATCACGAGGTGTAGTTGGGATTCGAACCTCGTTTCATTCTCTCGAGAATGCCACTGGCTTTCCTCTTAGCTCTAGAAGTCCCATCTTCAGCAAGCTGGGATATCGTGCGATACGTCGCCTCCTCCTCCTTCATCGCCTTCAACATGGACCGGTCGCTGCAGCAGATGTTGTAAAGAATCGCGGCGCAGTTCTCCTTGTTGCGCGCGCAAGACGTCTCCCTCATTATACCGAGCAGGCAGGGGACGGCCCCGAGCTCGCCCATCTCCTCGATTGCCCTCTGGCTGGTTGAGAGCATAGCAAGGATCGATAGCAGCTCGTCCACGTGGATCCTGCTCTCGAGCTTCTTCAAGATCACCGGCACCGCCCCGTCCCTGACCGCCCTCACCTTGTTCTCGAGAATGATGCACAGGTTGAAGATTGCAGAAGCGACATCCTTCATGGCCGATGGATGCCCCTCGTCCAATAGGTCGATGAGGGGTGTCAGCGCGCCGGATTTCCCGATCAGGGCCTTGTTTGAGTCGAGGGCCGATAGTGTGAAGAGGGTTGCAGCTGCATTGCTCCTCGTCTCGATGGTTCCTGACCTCAATGCGTCCATGAGGAGGGGTATGACCGTTGGTGTCTCTGCAACGAGCTTCTTGTTGCTGTCATGGATGGAGAGGTTCAGGAGAGTCGTGATTAGGTCTTCCCGGAGGTCTGGATGAGGCTCACCCCCGTCGTGCTTGGTCCGAGAGAGCGGAGACAGCAGCTGAGGTATTGCATCGTGGGATTCGCCAAAGAGGGCGCGGAACGAAGGGGTTCGCTTTGTGAGAAGACGAAACTCCTTAGCCGCGTCTCTCTGATCCAACCGCGAAGCAGACGACATTTTCTTGAGCAACGAGAGGAAGCGAGCCCTATCGGCTTCTGTCAAACGATCCTCGTTGGTGTAATCGAGGGATTCGGGCAATTTTATGCCGCGTATTTTGCACCATTGCACGATCATGCCCCAAACCAAGTGGTTCGGGGTGAGGATCGTGTGCGAAAGCACCTGCTGAGTTCGAGGGCAGGTTCGGTTGCCTGATTTCAACCATTTTTGGATGAATGGCCTATCAAATGTCTGCAAATTTGCAGGAGAAAATATATAAATAATGCAGCAGACACATTTCGAAGCTACATTTAGACCTAATTGCAGTAGATTTCTAGTGCTGCAGTATATAAACAAATGAATCATAATGAAATAAGTAAATTTTAGTCAAAGCACAACATCAATCTTTTTACCAAATTACAGAACAATTTCCCCAATAAACACCATATTGCAGAAGAGAGAGAGAGAGAGAGAGAGAGAGAGAGAGAGAGAGAGAGAGAGAGAGAGAGGGGTTAGAGCCACAACAAGCACGAAACCAAAACATAATCACGGTCTATATTATTTAAGAAACTCAATTCCTTCATCAATATAAGCATTTCATCGCTAAAATTCACAAAACACACACACACACAAGAAGAAGAAGAAGTTAGAAGATCAATTCTGTCCTAACCGGTAGAGGCAGAGCAAACGATTTTTTGGCTAAAAAAATAGTAAATTAGTCTGAACCAAAAAAATATTGTTAAAAAATCACGAATTCGAATTCCAGCAATAATATCAACGGCGGCTACATTAATTATAAAATAATAAATTAAATAAGAAAATGAGACAGAGAAAACGATCGATTTACCTGACCGGAGGCGATAATGACGGGATCTCTCATGAGTTCCATAGACAGCGGGCATTTAAACTCCTCAGGCACCGCCCCAGCCGCCGTCTCGCCGCCGCAGAGGCTGTCGCACGCCTTCAAACCGCCGCCGACGCCGCCGCTTCTCTTCAGTTTCAATTCTCTCAACGCGCGCAGCGTTTTGTGCGCTCTATCAATCGCGTCGAGATTTACAACATCGTCGCCGTCATCATCCGCGATCGACTTCACCAGTTTCTGCAGTTCTCTCTTCAGCTCCACGGCTCTAGCCGCCGCCGCCGCCGTTTGGTCCCCTTCAGCCGCGCCGCTCTTCGCCATCACCTTTCTATTATTCAATTTGTTTCCTATGCTTTTCCACGAATGAAATCCACTTGCGTTTGTATAGTTTTTTGAAGCGACTCTCACCTCTCTCTTTTTGTTGATTCTTTGTTATCTGTTTTCCCCCATTTTCTCGTCGAGTGGCTTTCGCTTTTCGCCTCAGAATTTGAAGGTCTCTCTCTCTCTCTCTCTCTCTCTCTCTAAACACACACGGTGAGTGCTGGTGTGAGTGAGGTATGGAATACGAAATGGGGTGATGCAAGCGGGGAGGCCGTGGAGGCACAGCTGGCAGCCTACGCGGAGAGGAGAAGTGACAGCCAATTTTGGTGATTCTTATAGGCATTAATGTCAAATTTATGCTACCTTTTATTCATTTCATTCCGAATATTTTGTAATTTCAACTTTATATCAATTTTATCGTCAATACTAATTTTCAGCTAGGGGTGAGCAAAATACCCGAAATCCAAATATCCGAACCGAACAAAATCGAAATTTAAAATTTGGTTTGATTTTTTCGATTTCGGTTCGGTTCGGTTTTGATTTTTCACAAATTTCGATTTTTCGGTTCGGTTCGGTTCGGTTCAGATATACTATAAACCGAATAATAACTACATATATGTATATATATTTAATATATGTATATATTTATATTTGTACATAAATATATATATATATATACATATTTCATATATAAATACAATTTTTTGGATTTTTTGATTTTTGGATTTTCGATTTTTCGTTTTTTTTTTTTCGATTTTTCGGCTAATTTTATTATATTTTGGTTTTTTCAGTTCGGTTCGGTTTTCATAGTTCGAATTTCGTTTTTCGGGTAATTCGGTTCGGTTTTAATTTTTTTTAAAAAAAATTGGTTTTTCGGTTCGGTTCGGTTTGGGCAGAAAACCGAATGCTCACCCCTATTTTCAGCGATTGAATAGTTATGTGACGCTCCGAATGTGCTACCTTTTTCGGTAAAATAACATGTCACCTTTCGAAGCCATGAGTTACGATTCAATTTCCAGCGAATAATTTTGATGATAAAATTGACAACGTTGTGAATTGCGATAAATTTTGATACGTTCGAGGATGAAATCGATAAAATGGCTAGAAATTGGAATATAATTTATAGTTAACCCATTTTTATATGCAATATTTATATTAATAATGATTTATCTTTGAAAATATAAACAAATATATGGGAGAAAATATTAATTTCGTGGAATTTACTTTACGGACAATTTTATTCTTGACTATTAATATCGTATTAATGGACTATTTATTTGATTGTTATAACATTGACTAAATCTTTAAGTATTAGTAATATTTAATAGGCAAAATGCATTTTTAGATTCTTATATTTTTGTATTTTTATTTTATTAGATTCTTGTACAATTTTTTCATTTAATTTATCCTTATATTTTATTTCTTATTTTATCAATCCTTATTTAACGGATTTTTAATGAAATAACTAATTTTTCTGTTATTTATATAACATTTCATAATTTATAATATAATCAAATTCCACTTTACATCCTAATTGAAATTTGAAATAAATATTTTATTTAAGAAAACCTAATTGGCTCCTGCGTGTGTGTTATAATCAGAGGCTATGAGATCCTTTCGTAGTATTTACAAGAAATTTCTTATTAGTATAGGATGTGGAATATAGTTAATTAATAAATTATTATATATTATGTAGATAACGAAAAAATTAATCATTCACTAATTCCGTTAGATAAGGATTAAATAAAATTAAACATAAAGTACAAGGACCAATTACAATGAAAAAATTATATAAGAATTAAATGAAATAAAAGATAAAAATAGGAGGACCTAAGAATGTGTTTCACTTATTTAATAAAGAAAATGGAATTGATACTTCAACCAACTTTAAATACATTAATTTTATATAGAACATAAAAATGTTATCTTTAAGAAAAATACGCTCTCTGCGTTTGCGATATATCAATCAATTTTGACTCGACAGGAGTTTTAAAAAATATGAATGAAAGTGAGTGAAATATATATCTCACTTTTATATATTAGTTTATAATGAAATATGAGTGAAATAAGTTAGTGAGATATGAGGTTTTCTACTAAAAATAGTAAAAGTGAAATGAAACATTTTATTGTGGACGTCAATTTTTTCAATAAAATGGAACATTATATCGCGGACGGAGGGAGTACTAAAGATAATTTGGTTTTGGGAAACAAGAAATTGTTGAAATCACAGTCCACTTCATGGTCAAGATCTATTTTCCAATTCTTA
>JAYDZE010002220.1:0-10947 GCA_034509125.1 Monilaria moniliformis
CTCTGTATCTGTTGTAAAATCATCTGAAGCCGGGGTGTCCAGTTCACGCTTCATCCCTGACTTCATGCCACCTTCGTCGCAACAGCTAACTATGTCATCAGCCAAGTCGTAGAAAATGACTTTTGTCGGTTTACCTCGTAGGAAGTTTCCAGCTACCCTATCAGTTAAACATGTGACAGCACTGATATCCCTTACAGTAGCATTTAGCGCTTTGGATGATACCGACTTCACCTTCAACGCATGTGACACAAGTTTTAGTAACAGCATATGATAGTGCTCAAACATACTTATACTATACTATATGAATTTATGACATAACAATTGAACTCACCACTTCAATCAAGCGCTTCAGTGGATCTCCTTTAGCCTTAGATGGCTGCTTGTCACCCGAAGAAGCAGATTCCCTATGCAAGCAAGATTTTGTTGATCTTTGTGTGTCTGTCGCAAGTTGGTTACGGTTTGTGTCTTGCAAAGGGGGCTGAGATGCTGCAACAGGATTCTTGGTTAATTTGCTACTTTCTTCGAGCAACGGACTCATCACACAATCTGCTGGCACAGAAGACGGAGTCAAGGGGGTCATCGGAGTCAAGGGAGACTGTAGAGCAGATGGCGAGGCAGAAGATAATGATGGTGTAGCTGATTTGGAAAACTTGGAAGATAATTCCTTAAGCTCAAACTGTGGGGAAGATTGTTGTGAATTTTGAGGAGACATTGCATACGGAGAGGAACTTGGTGGTAATACAGGAGACCATTTTTGGTTGATTCCTACAAAACGTCTCAATTTCGTATCCTCATTTCTTTTCTGTAGCATCTGCTGCTTATTTTTCTCATTCATCAACTGCTGCAGAGGCTGCTTCATTTTCTGCCTCTTCATAGCTTGATCCTGTTGGTTATTTTGCAGAGGAGGCATAGTGAGAGGCATCTGAGCCATAGGACTCAGGGAGTAGTCCAATGAGTTAAACACATTCCTTGATGAGGTGACAGTCTGCTGTGAAGCACCCAAATTATTATATTGAGAAACTCCACTCGATGGATGGAGCAGCATTCTAAGAGCCCTCGGATCGAACCCTGCTTGAGAGGCTCCCTTCCTCGCTGATGGAGCCATGCTTCCCTGTGGGGCCCACGGTTGCGTAGGTCTCATCATATTATACTGATAGGAGTTCATGGTCGATGAAGCATCTACCTTGTGTACTCCTGATGAGCCTACGTTGAATGAGTTCAACGAGCTTGGTAGCAAGCACGGAGCCCCTCCAGGCCTTAACAGAGGCTGGTGTAAACTATTGAAATGAAGATGGTTTTCTCTTTGCTGAACCTGAGGTGCTTCCATGTGATTACCGGATGCCTCGAATTGATGAGTCTGCTTCGAGTATGGAGAATTCCTCAGTTGAAACTGAGAAACGTATTTCACTGCATCGTTCATCATCTGACATATTCTTTCCCTTTTCATCTTAGAAAGATCTAGTTTAGAAATGTTGAGGAGTCTGATTACCCCTTCTATAAAACGTCTGGTCTTTTCCCATTTATTTTCCATCTCAGCATCGGTTGCCTGAGAAAAAACATAAAGTTAGCATTGGTAAATATACAACAAGATGCCGCATTATGCGGTGTATAAAGTGGATGCAGGGCATACCTGACGTTTCAGTTCTTGTAGTTTGTGGTGTAACATGAGAAATTGAGATAGATACATCTCCTTAATCTGCATAATCTGTGGGAGATTTCAAAGGACTCATGCAGTTACTGACAAAGAACTCAACAAAGACACGTGCATATGCACTATGATGGCTAATCACCAATTTACAGAAAGAAGATAGAATCAAAGTTGAAATAATTTGATGTCTGATGAAATTACCTTCTGGTATGCTGAATTAACCCATTCAATGGGATTTGTCATGTCGACTTGAGAAGTTGATTCTGATGCTGAATAAGGAGACAACTTCGTCTCATTAGACAGAATCATTCAAATGATGTAGAACATCAAATTCGCATAGTGCACCTTGCACCTTGAATTAATACCTAACTCAAAGAAACAAATGAAACAAACCATGCTAGGGCCTTAATTGTTTATTTATTAACATAAGTAAACATATGTTGTTGCTAGAAAAGATAGTTTCACAATATATTTTAATTCCATGTTTGTCAAGTGATAAGTAGAGGCTGAATTCATGGTTAACCTAATTAGCTAAACAATTGCTCTTATCTTGTGTACATCTCCCTTGTCGCTTTCTTCCATGAATCACAACCTATATATACATAATTAACCATGTCCATACAACAAGGTTCAGACATACCTTGCAAAGCACCAAGAGGCGTCTGGTTTTGCGGCTTAAGTTGATCTGCCATTGCCAACGTTAGATTCTGAGGCAGGTAAACAGCAGGCATCTGCGATCTTGAATGCGCACGGTCAAGAACCATGCCACTTTTTGGTTCCAAGAACTTCTGCAACGACTCCTGCTCGCTATTTTCCATCAGGGGAGTTGAACTAGGGGATCGGCGGCGGAGGAGCGGATCTGGAGAGATTGGCGAGTGTTGTGTTAGGGAAGGAGGTGGAGCAGCCGCAGGCAGTGACCATGAGCCGATGGAACGGCTGTGGCGGAGCAGGTGAATTATGGCTACTTGTGTCGTTTGAGATCGGCAATGCTCTCAGTTTGATTTTCTCTTTGCCAAATTCAGATTTTGTTTTTTCTTGAGTATTATTCTGGGTTTTCTTAGGTTAATTAATTCCATTCTACTTTTGGAATGCTTTTGCATAACCTTTTTCTTCGTGATATCTAAGAAATTATCACTTTTGCCATTTTTTATATTTTGGAATATTGCTTTAACCTACATGTTTCTGATGAATTATAAATCTAAACTTTTATTCATATTCAATTTGGATTGTGAGGGAAAATAATATATAGTAGAAATGATAAATTGTATAATTAATTTTATTTATATTTATAAGAGTATGATTTTTTTAATAATTTCAAGAAGTAATTATCTAAAGTACCATTTAATTTTCCAATAAAATTAAATAAAATTGTTTTATTCTTTTCTTATTTTTTTCAGCTGTTTAAATCGATTTTAATTTTTTTATATATTTTTCGGCTGAAAATGATAACTAAAGTTTATTTAAAAAATTATTCTTTTAGTTGTCATGCACAATCATAAATATCACCCTAAATCATAAACTCCCAAAATCCTAAACCTCAATCAGTCAAACCATGCACTTAATTTTCACATTCATTGATCTGTAAAAAAAAAAAAGAGTGCTTTTAAACACAATTGACATGGTAAAATATCAAATAAACATAAAAATTACTTTCCATAGCGAAAAAAGAACATTTTTTGCACCACAAGACACGATTTAAGAAACCCCAAGTAAATTTTTGCACCACAAGACACAAATTTTTTTGTACCGGTGATTGCTGTGTGTAGCAGCGGTTTGAAGAGAGAGGCACGAGAAAGAACGACGTGAGAGAGAGAAAGTGACAAGAAAAAGATTGTGTGAGATCTATGAGCCTTATTTGAATATATATTTTAATTGAAGTCAAATTGTGTATTTATTGTTAGTGATGGAACCCATTATGATATGTTTATCTTCTTGCTAAAAAATAGTTAATAAAATCATACATTTACAGTTATAAATAAATAAATCGTACACTAAATCATTTTAGCTAAATTTTGGATATTATCTCCAATATATTTAATAATGTTGCTGGTATGGAATTTCATTGACTATTGTTAATTTCCAATATGACCGTATCTTATTTAACATAAATATGGATGAAATTGATGTTTCATTAGTCCTCTGATGGTGTGAGAAAAATATGTTTCTATATCTTTATCAAAAACAAATTTATAAATAAGTTCTAACTATATAATATATAAATTTACCCTAAATAATTAAAAGGAAAAGAAAACATTTGGCATGGTAGATATACCTCTTGACTGATTTGACCAGTTTTGACTCATTAGTTAATCAATATAGACCTCCGCAAGAACCGATGCCGAAAATGTAAGAAGATTAGTGTGAAAGAGAATTGCATATTTAAGTGTTCGTGTTCGTATTTGTGTATATTTCATTTTTTTTTGTTTAAAAAAAATTTAGGGTTCATTTTCATTTTCACTGAATTAAAAAAAATTAAAATCGACAACGATACCCAAAGATGTATTGGAATTTCACCAACCATACCCAAATACCTCAACGCATAGGGGTGAGTTTCATATTAATTAATTTTTAATTTTAATAAACACTAATAAATATTTTTTAACAAACGATTCATTTTCATTGGGCCCATATATAAAATAAAAAGGGTGTGGGCCACCTTATTAGGCAAAAATGGATGGGCTTTTTATACTCAAATTTTCTACTATTTAAAGCGACAAATATTTCTTCCATTTTACTAAAGAAAGAAAACATTAATTCTGGAGTAGATTTATCACTAACTAAACGCCGATACGTACCGTGACAAACGGTCAGCGCGCCGTGAAGCGGAAATCAAATCAGATGGCGATCCACTGCCACTGCGAGCGGCCCTCCGCCGCTTATAACGTCGCCTTTTCCGGCGACGTCGTTTATGCCACCGTCACGCGCGACCCCGCCGCCGTCTCCCAGTGGATCCGCGACGTTAGCTCCCTCTACGGCCATCGCCTCACCGTCGGCCTCGACATCGAGTGGCGCCCAAACTACCACCGCGGCGAACAGAACCCCGCCGCCACACTTCAGCTCTGCGTCGGCCGCTGCTGCCTAATTTACCAGCTCATCCACTCGCCCTACTTCCCCGTCCAGCTCATTCAATTCCTCTCCTACTCCGACCACAATTTCGCCGGAATCGGAGTGAAATCCGATCTGAGGAAACTCCAGCGGGATCATAGAATTGGGTACGGTGCGAAGACGGTAGATTTGGGGAGATTGGCGGCGGACGTGTATAAAATGAAGGAATTGAAGAACGCCGGATTGAAGAATATGGCGCGATTTGTGCTTGGGAAAGAGATGGAGAAGCCGAAATCAGTGACGAGAAGCCGGTGGGATAACCGGCGGCTGACGGCGGATCAAGTGCAGTATGCTTGCATTGATGCTTATGTAAGCTTTGAGATTGGTAGGGTGTTGAATGCTTGTGTTGTTAGGTGATTTCAAGGAAAAGATTGTTTGTGATTTGAAATGTGGTTTGAGTTTTATGTATAGATGATATCTCTGGTGATTCATAATATGCAAAGTCTAAATTTTTGGAGGCAAATTTCAAAATTGTTACTATGTTATGGTTGAGATAAATTATAGCTATAAATATAATCATCAAAAATAGTATGTAAAAATTAATCGTTCTTACTAAAATATAATTCGTTGCACATATATGTTCACCAAAAACATTTGCTGGGTTTGATTTTATAAATTCAAATCTTAACTATGAAAAGAACAAATCAACAAATCCAAAAAGATGGCTTATCAGTGGCTGTACCAATGTATTGCTGATCTCGTGCAATCTTGAGAAATTCCATACATCATCTCAGCTGCTGCAACTCATGCAATTTGACAGAAGAGAACCATGAATCTACTTGAAGACTCATCTGTATAAACAAGGTAAGATTTTTCTACACGCAGCTTGGAGGTCGAATCTGGTTCAAATCGCAGTTCGAATCCGAGTTTCTTGCATTGAGATGGAGATCAATGGTCGTGATTCTATCTCATTCTTCTCCATATGGCTATATAATAAGGATAGACAGTCATAAACAGGTTGTGCCTGTGAGAATGACTTATCCTCTGCTAAAAATGATTGCATCTTCTTATCAACTTCAATCCAGCTGCACCCGGGGCTCTTCTTCAACCCTACTTCCTTCATCTTGAATCTGATCTTGCGCGCTTCATCCCACTTCTTGTTAGCCGCGTACATCTTCTCAAGGACGACATAAGTTGAAGGATCGTTTGGATCCTTCTCAATAAGGAGATTAGCAACTCTCTCCCCTAACTCGACCTCCCCGTGCAGATGGCAAGCAGCAAATAGTGTGCTTAGCAAGTCAACATCCTCTTTAGCATAAGAGCTCTTCTGGAGCAGCTCATAAGCTTCGTGCAATCTCCCAGCACGGCCCAAAAGATCTATCAGGCACGAGTACTCTGCAGTTGTAGGTCTGATTCTATAATCGTGTGCCATCAAACTGAAAAACCTCCGGCCCTCATCAACCAATCCTCCATGGCTGCAAGCTGAGATCACTGCAAGGAACGTGACTCTATCAGGTCTCACACGGGCTTGGAGCATTTCATCAAAGAGCTTCAAAGCCTCTGGTGCTTGGCCGTGAGAGCCATAGGCCGTGATCATTGAAGTCCATGACACCAAATCTCTTCTTGAGAGCTGGTTAAACACAGCCGCAGCTTCTGTTACAGCACCACATTTGGCATACATATCCAAAAGGGCTCCCATTAGTACATCGTTGGAACTCAACCGACTCTCAGTGATGAACTCATGGAACTCTCTGCCCCTCTCCAAGGCAGCCAATTGTGCACAAGCTGTTACTGCACTAGTGAGGGTGATTGCATCCGGCCTCACACCAGCTGCCCTCATGTCATCATACACGCCTAGTGCCTCGAAGTAGCAGCCTGCAGACACATAGCCAGAGATCACGACGTTCCACGAAACAATACTCGACTTTGGCATCACTCTAAACACCTTCTCCGCAAGTGCAACTCTTCCACATTTGAAGTACAAGTCAACTAGTGAACTCTCTACATAGATATCACTCAATACGTGGTTTCTAACAATGTAGCCATGTAGGAATCTCCCGTGTTGCAAGCGCGCAGATTTGGCACAAGCCACTAACAAGCTGCTCATGGTTGTTGAATTAGGTCTCACTTTTCCCTCATTCATTCTAACTAAGAGTTCAATGCATGACAAACTGTCTCCAATCTGACTAAAACTTCCAATCATTGCATTCCAAGAAACTAAGCTCTTGATCTTGATATCCTCGAAAACCTCCTTAGCCCTCTCTGTGCAGCCACATTTCCCATACATATCAACAAGAGCTGCAGCAACGTAATCGTCCACGACAAGCTTGCTGCTCAACACTTGTTCGTGAATTCGCGCCCCTCTTTCCAAATCCGACATCCTCCCACACGACGAAATCGCAGTTGTAAACGACACAGAGTCAGGCCTCAACCCAGAGCTCATCATCCTCCCAAAATACTCCAACGCCTTCTCCCACTGGCCACTCTGATAATAACAAGAAATCACACTATTCCAGCATGCCAAATCTCTTTCAGGCATTTCGTCGAACAGCTTAAGAGCAGAAACAAATACACCGCACTTAGCGTACGCACTCATCAAAGAGCTAGCAATAACGACATCCGACAAAAACCCAGTTTTCATCAAATGGGAATGAATCTTTTCTCCGTAGTCTACTCTTCTCAGTCCACCACAAGCCTTCAACAAACTGGGATACGTGAATTCATTGGGGTTCAAATAAGGGAAGTTGAGCAAACTCCCAAACAATGACAGAGCATCAGAAAACATGGAGTTCTTTGCATACGCCGACATCAAACCATTCCATAACGTGATATCTAACGGGTTTTCGATACTCCGGAAAACGGAACTCGCACATCGATATGCGCCGCACGAGATGTATAGATTAATGATTTTCTTGCATAAGGCTGTGTTGTTCTGTAAGCCAAAAATGATAGCTTTCTGATGAAGAATTTCAGTTTGCTTCAATGACTTCGCATTGCTTAAGGAGTTGGCGAGATGTATTAATCTTGTCGTGATGTTGTCCATGTAAGAAATTTGTATGGAAATATTTCAGCGGGTGATAAAAATGCAGTCTTTATAATTGGGGATGATAGTGCAAATGATCTATATTTGGGGGACCCTTATTATGCAAATAAAATTCTTGTTTCCATATCTCCAACTCCAACCTTATTGCAGTCTATTGGCGCTTTTCCCAAAAAGGACGTGTATTAAAATTCTTGTCCTACTTAGTGCTTCATTGAATGTCAGGTGTGTCTCCACTAAGTATTGTGATACTTGAGTTTTTGATAGGCGGACTCAATGTGAGCAAAAAGGGCTTCAGCCCCTGTTAACTAATATCATTCTTCAAAATTTTCGTTCTCTGAAAAAAAAAAAAAAGCAAAAAAATGAGTTGAAAATGAATCTGAAAAGCAGTAGAATTTGGTCAGAATACAGTGAGCATCAATCGGATTTTTGACGTATTAGAGAAGAAGACAAAAATGGAAGATAACCTAGAAGAAAAAAAAATGCTGGAAACAAATGCAGAAAGATAATGGAGAGAGACAGAAAAGAAAAGAAAAAAAAAGCAGTGTTTACGAACAAATTATAGCGAAAAATGATCATGCGTAAATCAAATTTTATTCAAGAAAAACCAGCCACAACCATTTAGTGAGAAAAAAGAAAAGAGAAGAAACCGTCAAGTTGGAGTAGGAGAGAAGAAGAAGCAAAGAAGAACAACACATCTCAACAACACACACAGGGCAGAAAGACAGCAAAAATTGAAAACAGAGACAAGGGGCACCCTCAAACACAAAACAGAGATCAACATGATTAACACAAGTAAGAAACCATGATAGTTTCTTCATATGGTTACTTTCTTTAGAAATTATATATAATGTTTCATTAATAAAAGTTATATTTGGGTGGTAGGAGAAACAAAGATCCATCAATTAAGATAAAAAAAAAGGATAATTGCCATTTAAATCATAACTTTTCGTTGACTTATGTTCAATCTCATAACTTTTGAAACTGAAACATAAAATCATAACTTTTGACATTTTCTCAATTATCCCACGGATCAAATTTCTATGAAATTGGTAGTGACGTGTCGGTCAGAATTTAACGAAAATTTATGATTTAAATGACAATTATCTCAACGACATCGTTTTCAAGAACAAACGTTTTGTCCACGTCAGAAATTTCGGTTCAAACGTCACCACCAATTTTACCGAAATTTTGATATGTGGGATAATTGAGAAAATGTCAAAAGTTATGATTTTATATTCCAGTTTCAAAAGTTATGAGATTGATCAGAAGTCAACGAAAAGTTATGATTTAAATGGCAATTATCCCAAAAAAAAAAAATACATGCAACCATATATTCAGTGAGGAAAAAAACACACATATAATCTGAACCTCTTCATTGAGGCAAAAGTTGGAAACGGCAGATTAATAAGAATTCAAAACCGGCAGATTACTTCGGAATCCACGATTGGTCGAACGGCTTCGAACCGATGATCCTCTAGAAGAGCTAGATTACTTCGTGGAGGAGGAACTGCTTCGGAGGCAAGTATAAGATGGTGGTGGACACGCCGCTTCGAAGGCAAGGATTCAGTGGTGGTGGTGGAGGCGCGACGGAGGTAAAGGTGCGAGAGGAATGAAGAATAAGCTCTAGCATTTCACAATTTGAGGCGCCGCGGATGAGAGGGTGTGCTTACCCTAGAATGAAGCCGATGTTCTATATATAACGGCTTCGAACCGATGATCCTCTAGAAGAGCTAGATTACTTTCCGGTGGAGGAACTGCTTCGGAGGCAAGTATAAGATGGTGGTGGACACGCCGCTTCGAAGGCAAGGATTTAGTGGTGGTGGTGGTGGAGGCGCAACGGAGGCAAAGGTGCGAGAGGATTGAAGAATAAGCTCTAGCGTTTCACAATTTGAGGAGCCGCGGTGAGAGGGTGTGCTTACCCTAAAATGAAGCTAATGTTCTATATATACCTATGTGTATTGGGCCACATTTAATGGTCTTCGTCTTGCATTCCGATTGGGCCGAGAATATTAGGATTTGATCGGCCCATTTCATTTCTAAAATGAGAAACTATTTCAAGGACTACAGAAACTAAATTCAATATTAATAGATGCGTAATTTTTCTTACCTTTTCCAGAAATCGCGTATATTTTCTCTATACTCGAAGCAGACTCATCAAATCGAGGCATCCGATAATCACATGAAAGCACCTCAGGCTCAGCAAAGAGAAAACCATCTTCGTTTCAATAGTTTACAACAGCCTCTGTTAAGGCCAGGAGGGGCTCCGTGCTTGCCATAAAGTTCCTTGAACTCATTCAACGTAGGCTCATCAGCAGGAATACACAAGGTAGATGCTTCATCGACCATGAACTCCTATCAGTATAATATGATGAGACCTACGCAGCCTCTCTCAAGGAGTCCTATGGCTCAGGCGCCTCTCTCGATGCCTCATCTGCAGAATAGCCAACAGGATCAAGCTATGAAGAGGCAGAAAATGAAGCAGCCTGTGCAGCAGTTTATGTATGAGAAAAATAAGCAGCAGATGCTACAGAAAAGAACCGAGAATACGATATTAGTAGGAAACGACCAATATTCACTAAAATCTTTGCCACAGTTTGAGTTTAAGGAATTATCTTCAAAGTTTTCCAAATCGGCTAAACCATCATTACCACCTGTCTCGCCATCTGCTCTTCCGTCTGTGCCAGCAGATTGTGTTAAGAGTCCGTTGCTTGAAGAAAGTAGCAAGTTAGCCAAGAATTCAGTTGCAGCCTCTCAGCCCCCTTTGCGAGACACAAACCGTAACCAACTTGCCACGGACAGACAAAGATCCACGAAGTCTTGCTTGCATAGGGAATCATCAAAGGCTAAAGGAGATCCGCTGAAGCACTTGATCGAAGTGGTGTGTTCAATCTTTATGACATAAATTTGTTTAGTATAGTACAGGTATGTTTTCTCACTATCATATGCTGTTACTGAAACTTATTTCACTTATATGTTGAAGGTGAAGTCGGTATCATCCAAAGCGCTCAATGCTACTATAAGGGATATCAATGCTGTCACATGTTTAACTGATAGGGTAGCTGGAAACTTTCTCCGAGGTAAACCGACAAAAGTCATTTTCTACGACTTGGCTGGTGACATAGTTAGCTGTTGCAACGAAGGTGGCATGAAGTCAGGGATGAAGCGTGAACTGGACACCCCGGCTTCAGATGATTTTACAACAGATACAGAG
>JAYDZE010002231.1:0-47633 GCA_034509125.1 Monilaria moniliformis
TTTTATGTTCTAGTTTCAAAAGTTATGGGATTGACCAGAAGTCAACAAAAAGTTATGATTTAAATGGCAATTATCCCATTAATTTATTTGTGTCGGATTGGTCTGTACATCATAATTTACTAAAAATACATAAGAAGTACGGTAAAATAATATCATAGTAGAGGCAGAAATCCATCGTCATTATCCATTGTATGCAAAGCGGAGGAATGGTTAAACATGATAAATTGTTCTAATTAAAATAATCGTCCAGCCGAATTATTAAATGTAGACATATAAATATGTAAAAACCAATTTATCCTTGGGATGCATTTCTTAGCTGAGAATTGAAAGTTTGGATTTAGAATTGGAGTCTTCAATTCTACATATATTGTTTGGTACAAAATTAAACCGGTAAGTGAACTGTTGAAGCTATCAGTTCATGTTTCAACCGGTCAGATCGATTGTAACATTGTAACAAATCTCATTAAACACAAATTAAAATCATTTTTTAGAAATGCTTAAAAAAGTATTCAGAAATCGGTTCAACCACTCAAACCGACAGATTTTTCCAGTTCGCAATGGTTCAATAGTTAGGTGTTCGCGAACCGTTCAATCCGGTCCGTTTCTTAATACACTATTGAACCGGTCCGTTTTTTAAAATACTAGTTTGATAACACATAAAGAAACACACGCGACACACAATGCACACGCTGCACAAACACACACACACACACTGCACACAGCACACGTACAACAACAACCATTGTACACATACACAAACACATACGGCACATAATGCACACACACACAATACACATCAAACACACGTTACACATACATACACACACAAAACACACACAACAACAACAATCGCTTCACATAACACTGCACACATAAGACACAATTTTACACACACAACAACGCAGACTGCACATACGGGACACATACACACACACACTACACATACTCTTGCACACACAATTCAAAATATATAGAAAAATAATGTAGAGTTACATAATTTATCTAAATAATAAATTAAAAAAATTATTCAAAAAGACAATGTCAAATCCTGGTTAATTTTGACTTGTCAAACAAAGAATTTAAAATTACAATATCAATTACTTAATTTTACCACACAATGAATTTGGAATTGAATTACAATATTATAACTTCAAATTCAATTCCATAAAATTGCAATTACAACATAATTCTAAATTTATTTTACCAAATAAAATAAAGCAGCCAATATTTTATCCCTAGAAAATAATTTAATGGAGTACAAATATGTTTTGATGATATAAAAGACCTAGAATTTGTAATTTACTTTAGAAAGTAAAATCATTGAAAAAGCATCTTGGTCGTGGACAAAAAATATAAATGGAAAGCAACAGCTTGCATAAACTTTAATTGCGGTTGAATCATTTTCGTAATTGCGGTGATTCCCTAAAGATTGCGTAAATAATATCTTACAAACATATTTTGTAGGTGATTCGATGATTATAAATATCTTTTTAATTATAGCCTTAAAGATATGTGTAGCACATATTTTATTTTTTACGATTAGAACCTCAAATCAAATATCAGTATGTCCAAATAAAATTAGTAGCTACTACGAAATGAATCAACATGAAACGATGGACATCACCAAGAAACATAAATTGGGCAGAGATGCTGGCATTTAATTTTAATTGAAGTGTATGACATTAATGTAAAATATAATTATATCTCTAATTAAAATCTGAACCACTTTGGGGAAATATAATTAAGAAGTAAAAAATAAAATAAAAGAAAATATATAGTGCATCATCATAGCCAGGATTGATGCTTTTATTCCAAGCCTAAGTCACCCATTCCATGCACTCTCATCACCAAATCAAGCCCATGCTTCCTTTTTTCCAATTAAATGCTGCTTTACGTGGAACTTCATCATGCCAAATGCTTCCTCTTTTTCACAACACCATCAAAACTTTTTCTTCCTTACAATTGGAAAACCCATTATTTCAAAGCTGCTTCCTTTCATCATTATTTACTAATTTAACTTGTCATGAATTGGTGTGTATTTATGGATATGTTTTTTGGTACTACGTATCACTACCTACCTGCATTCTCCAAAACTTTCAAATATTTTAGTTTTTATATATATTGTCTTAATAAAATTTCTCCTCTTTAATATATATCTTGGATATTTGTATGAGAAAACAGAAAAGAGCTAGTCTCTACTTGGCCTCATTGCTACCACCAGACTATTATTAAAACATAAAAGAGCTATATAATCAATAAACGATATTCTATAGTATCTATAAATATATATAATTGAAAAATATATGCCATTCCAACTCAAAAATCTATTTCTATGACTATGATCCTGACACATATTTCAGGTGTGCATTTATCGAGTGTTAGGCAAATGGAAATCTCTAAGTAAAATAAATGGAAATATTCTCCAAAAATGGTAGACGGAAATTATGTATTATATATTTGAGATCACAGTTGAGGTTGCATAGAAGAGAGAGAGAGAGAGAGGAGCCAGGCAGAGACCACATATAATGGGAATATGGGATGATATCAGCTTTTCTGAAGGATAGGCAGCCTATAACACGCCCTGCCTCCCCTATATTATTTTTTATCTGTACGTACTATTACCACTTTTATTTATTATTTACATCTTAATCATTCACAAATCACAACTTTATTAATCTCCTTCACCAATTTTAGAAACATTAATACTGCATATATATATTCAGGAGCCTAAGTTCATCATCAATGTATACATATTTCATAAATTAATTATCAGTTGCATCTGATCAATATTCATTATATATAGTATGTAAACATATATATTGAGTGAAAAGTGGAACAATGAAATAGAAAATTATATAATTAGCTATGGGAGTGGGGAGAAATGAGATATGAGAGTCAACTATAGAGAAAGTTGCAGGCGGGTGGGGGGCACATGCCTGTAAAACGGAATGTCTTTGAGTCTCAACAAGACCACGTCCTTCTTCTCTCTCTTCAATTCTTAGCTTTCCAGAAAACACAATCATGCATGCCTAAACCCCATCTCCATTTCTTTTTTCCATTCTTTCTTTCTCATTATTTCTCAATTAATCTCCCCTACCCTATCATTATCTACTTCTCCAATCTTCCAACTATTTTTTTCCCCTTCAAATCACAAATTGCTCTCCCACGTCACTTGCTCTACGATTTGTCTCTACTAGTCAAGTTGTTTTGCTATGATTTCTTCCACCCAAAAGGAAATCGTTCATATATTATTTACATACAATATATATACCGCCTATATATATGCCTTAATAAGAATAATCCTCTATTATACAAGGTGCATGTTTCATCTTCATTTTCATAGTATTAATACAGGCAACGTGTGTGAATGATATATACAACATAATTTGGAAAGTATCCCCTTAGATATAGGCTGTGAGCCCTCTAGTTTATTAATGGCAAAAACTTGTGTACATCCATGCGGATGCATGTACAATTCATATATTCATTTCAATTAGAATTCAGCAATTCCAAATTAGAGTTTATTAATTTACAATCACGAGATATAATTAAATTAAATTACGGCGAATGTACCGAAATGTGGCTATTCATGAAATATTAATTCAAGAGATAGTGGATCACATATAACCTCTAGGGTGAGTGAGATTAGGCAAAGACAATGAAGACAAGTGAGAAGCATATATATGGCTGGAAATAGGAACCCACCGCATACGAATATGATGATATTGATATGACAAAAATGAAATCATATACTCATAATGTAACTTGTACTTTTGCTACTATTCTATATTAAATATACATACTATCATCCTTGAAAAATCTTAAATTTTCCTGGTATGTTGGCTGTTCCAAGTGTGAGTGTTGTTCAGCTATGATACTTGGTCAGGTTAGATGATTTTGGTAGAAGAGAGGGGCAAAATTGAAATAGGGGGAGGCGTGGAAATGAGTGAAAATGTCATTATTCCTAGTAACTTAATATATGTAATATAACTAGCATGCCATTGACTTGGCAACTGTATACCACCTTTTCTGTTTTGCTTGTGCGTACTGCTAGTTTTTATCTTGTTTTTAAGTTAGCGTTAATTAACTGCTTCTCGTATTTATAAACTAACAGGTATCATTGTAGTAAAGATAATCAGATCTAATACACTTTTCAGCGAGAGAAGATAACTTAATTACTTAATGTAGGTTTCAAATGGTTGAATTATGGTTAATTTATAATTGATTAACGAAGAAAAATGGTGTTTAGCATTTCCAGGTAAAAGAGAAATGATGGGTGAATTCCTTTCCTAGTATCCAATGCCCCTAAAGAAGCTAAAAAGGGCCTTTTGTGATATCTGAAAAAGAGAGTTACTTGTATTGTAATTTTTGATTCTTGGAACATGCCCTAAAGTTGTTAGCTGGGAAAACCTCCATTACAAAACAAGTTGGAACATGTATTTTATCTTATATATAAAGTCAATTTTTTTTATATAAAAAACAAAATAAATTGAGCAAAAAGAATATGTTAATTACTGTTGGCCCTCTACATACACATATACATGTATGCATCGCATGACATTATAGCAATATATAATAACATGTAACTGACTGACCACCATCTATCTAGCTACCACCCCAGCTCCAACTATTTCATCCCCGCCCCCACCCCCTTCCCCCTCACAAGCTTCCAAACATAGAGAATTAATGGAAAGTGAGATTTGTAAGTTTTATTCTCTCCACTGATTTTATTTCCACCATATATATACATAAACCATATAAAACAACCAAAAATAAAATTATTACTTATCTGGTAAATGGGTATCTGCATCTCGTTTGATTCCCTAATACCATGTAGAGCATGTTCATGGCAGCAGCATCCTCATTCTTCCGATTGATGGAGATCAGTTGTGATCGGTCTGGGGTTTCGGGGTGCTCGACATGACCATGTTTTCGGCTGAGAAGCGGCGATTTTGCGGCGGTTACGGTGGCGGCGACTGTTATGGTTTCTTGAGCGCGGGATCTGATCTAGTTGGTGAAATGGCGGAGGATAACGAATTGCGGCCCGATACTGTTAACGACGGCGCTGAATCAAGCTCCAAAGATGAGAGGGAGGAGGAGTGGTTACAGCTCAGCATCGGTAGGCAAGATCTTGGAAAGAAGAATGGGTCGGGCTCGGGCCTTGTGGAACTTGAGCTGATGCCTAGTAGTAGCAACAACAGCAGTAGTACTCATTCACAAATGAGGCCCGAATTTCGAGCGCCTCGGCCCGCGGCGGCAGGGTTTAGTCCGTCGTTTATCTTGCAACATCCTAGCGGTCCGCATCAGGAGATTAACTGGGCGTTTAGGCCTATTCCGATTAGTAGTCCGGCGGCACCGTCGCCATCTTATTTTGCGCGGCCGGCGTTCCAGCTGGGGGCGGATTTCAGAGTGGTGCAGCCCCCGAGGAGGCCGCATGCTGGAGTGTGGTTTATGCTTCAAGCATCGCACAATCAGTAAGTATAAGTGATTATGGATCGGTGGGAAATTCATTAGCTAGAAAAGGGTAATCATCAACATTTCTTGTTGATGATTTTTGATTTCTGGTTACTATTTTTTTGTTTTTGGTGTCCCTACTTTCGACATCATCATGTGTAATGGGCTGTTTTTCACCATCGCAGGGAAAGAGAGCCATCTCTTCCCCAGATATCCAAGAGCTACTTGAGAATCAAGTAATTCATTTATTTTTTTTAACAAGTGTGTAAATTAATAAATAATGACTCAATATATCTTACAATTTGTTTCTGTTTGGGCTTTCAGGGATGAGAGGATGTCGATCCGACTGGTGATAAAATACCTTGTTAACAAGCTTAGATTGGAAAATGAATCAGAGGTAACTATCTTTCTTCTTTAATTTGCCTAGTTGATTAATGCTAGACTAATTAAAGCTTTAGCTGTGATTTGGAAATAAGGAGAAACCACGATTAGGAGGAGAAATGGTTGGTGCGAATAAGATGATGTAAACAGCATAACCGTAAGGGGTTCTTAATCTCAAGGAAGGGAAAATATGAGGGATAACATCATAAGTAGGTATGGAGTATATTTCTTAGGTCTGTTTTTGTTGGTATTAGCTTAATCCCATAATTAGCGGATAGTTAATTGTTTGCCTCATCAGTCGCTAATGTGCATTCAGAGAGTTATCATCCAAGTAAAGGATTTGAGATTTAGGGTTGAAGTGGCCAAATGTTGAAGGAAAACTACTTGTCACCTTCTAATCAACTCCCACAACTATATATTTGCTTCTCTACTTCATTTTTGTTTTCAGGAAAGTGACGCCTCCATCGATTATCCCTCCCTTAATCCACTCATCATCACATATAACACATTGCTATTTATATATATATAAGCTAAGTGACCTATTACTTACTATATTATAGCCAAGATATATAAACTATTTCTAACTTCGTAAGCTTAACATTTATCCATATTATATATAATATATATATACATGCGTATATTAATAGTTGAGAGCCTTCTAGACTATGAATACATACATATACATAGATTTTGGACTTGTATAAAGGTACGTATTATCCGAATTTGATGAATTATCAGTTGGCCAGCTAAACAATAGGTTCAAAACATTATGTAAAATTTCTCATATGTGGTTTTGCATTAACTTTGAGTAAATCATTCAAAAATCTAACAAACCCACAGAAGATAATTTCCTTCGTGTTAATAATTCCTTGCATCTTTAAGACACATATCATTTAATTCTTACTTATAATATAATTCTTGATGATTATACCGGTTTAGTTCCTCTGGAATCTGGGTAATTAACCATTGGTGTTTTAAAATGTCACAAAATTTGCTTCAGATGTACTAATCTATAAAAATTTTGTGTTTATATTATAGGCTTAACAACGTAGGTTTGATTCGAAGTGAATAAGTTTGATTGCACACAGATTTATCGAAAATTAAACAGGAAGCTTCTTTTTGCAATTTGATCGGCAGCTAGAGAGTTAATTGTTTTCTTTTGGTTAGTCTTAAATCCAACCAGAAGCTTCTTTTTTTCCTCGCTATATTACACTTGAGAAATCTGTGGTTACTAATTTTACTAGCCATAATCCTAACATAGCTACAACATTTATACTTTTTATTTGTATAGATTTTCTAGGGTGTGGTCATCTCAAGTAGCCAAAAGTTACTGCAAGTTTAGACGTTGAGGATTAAGTATCATGCATAAAAACTATTAAATTAATTATTATTCCGGATAAGTAGTTGTAGAATATTTGTTATGTCATTTGGAGGTGTTTTTTAAAATAAATGTATCCAAGTTAATTTATTATATTTCGACGTGATGATTTTTTTATCGAAGACGTGCTTTAGAGAGTTAAAGATATGACATTCCGTAATCGACTATTAGTTAATAGTTTCGTCAATAATCAAGCTAGCTACTTCAATTTGTTGGCTAATTTAATGTGTTTGGTCCTTAAGAATTTTAGATATAATATTCTTATATTATTTATATGAGATATTAACTATATTTTTAAACATGTGTGTGGTACAAATGACCCAGTCGTTGTAGAATGATATGTATAGCTAGCTTGCCAGCAAATATAATGGAAAATCTAGATTTATTTATATATGTTTTATTATAACATACTAGTGGAGAATATGAATTAGACTAAGAATATATTTTTATCTAGGCTAAAATTCATCATACAATCGAAGAAGTTATCTGGTTTCTTCCTGTTTTACTTAAATGGGAGATAATGATTATATATTATTAGGATTCCAAAATTGGAAATTAGAAATATACTATTTTGGTGAAGATAATGATCATATATTATTATCCTGGCCTACCCCAGCTAAATGAAAATTATAATACATAAGTTTATTGCAGGATAGCTAGCTTCAGGCTCCTTTTAGTATTAATCTAATTAAAAGATTTCAATCTATTTGAAAATTAAAGTGTCCGCGTGTAACTCTTTAATCCAACATAATAATATATACTTAAATCCATTTTCCCTATTCGTTTGTTTAAATCGTCATTAGTTATGTAGATTAATCCGCCTCCCTAAACTCAAATTAGCCTAACCTGCCTACCTCAATGCCTAACATAGTACAGCTGCAAACATATATTCCAATTAATTACAGTTTCCTCTTAATGCAAGTATTCAAAGTTGTATCAATTTTTATCATTGATTAATTTATAATTAGGTCAACCCTTTTATGATTGAGATGCGTATATAACCCTCCTTTGATTGTACATCGGACTTCATATCATAAAGTAAGGTAATATACATTATTATAAAACAATCAATAATATAAACAGCTATATGTACAACCAACATAATTCTAATGTAATCTTTTTCAAATAAAAAATATGTTAGGTAGAACTATACGTGCCGCTCTTGTATATATACGTCTATTAGTTATAAAATAATTACATGTAATTAGAATGTATCACACTCAACATTCTCCTGCATGTTTTCCTAAGTCAACCTTTCCCTTAATCATTTGTTTTTTCTCTAATTTGGATTAGTTAGTTTAGTTCTATTTAGAAGTGGCTTAGCGGACTTGATTATTAATCTATGACCATAAAATAAAAATAATAAATTATGCCCGTTTTGGCCCGGAATGCCAAAAAACTGTTTTAGACACAGCATGCAACTTAGTGGCCAATCATTGAGATTATAAGTGGGTAGGGATATTATAATACCACCAAATTAAAGTTTCGAATCTGCATGAAAATCAAGATTAGGGCATCTCTCTCTCTCTCTCGTACTTAACGGGTGGAAATCTTTGGACTAAGATCTTCGTTTTCATGCCATATGAATAATTAAGCAAGTGTTTCGAGCGCATCTAATATTTGAGTTTATATATGTCGTAATGATTAATTATAACTTAGAATACGTGACAACAAACATTGATATTAATGACAACAGAAAAAAATCTTAAAAAAAGATCTCACCACATAGTATATATATGATTAGATAAATTAATTATTGGTCTTGTCCTTTAGACCTCATGTTATTATAACCCTATAATTTTAGGCGAGCTTAATAATAGTAGAAAACGTAAATCACTTTAAACTTATTATACAGGTTATTTGTAAATATAGAGCAAAAAGTAACAAACGTTTTAATTTGAAATTGAAATTATTAATATTGGAAAAATCACACGTGGACCCTGTCGTCCTGAAGAGTAATATTGGTGCATGGGTTATGGTTTGATTTCGTCATGCTTGCGTGGTTTCAACCGAGCCGATTGTAGGCCTTTAATTGCCTTTTCACGTTTATTGTACTTTTAGAATAGTCATCGAATGTCTTTAAGTGCTGCACTTCCATCATAATAAAAGGTGATAAATAAATGATAAAGATCATCATTTAAGCCTCGCCGAGAGTTGAGAGGTTAGTATTTTTGGGAAGTCAAGTTAAAAAAAAAGTATCTTTGGGAAGTTTGAAGGACTTTGATTTTCATTTTCTGGAAGCTATATTATATTCTACAGCTGTCAGCTTGAAGAATTAATTTATATGGTTTTACTTTCCTTCAAATTTTACGTAGGATTAGAGAATTATGTGAGGACAACTAATACTATTATACTACTATGATTTAGAGAGAGAGAGAGAGAGAGAGAGAGAGAGAGAGAGGTGAATGGATGTTTTACGTTGGAGGAAAGCAATGCATGACAGGTAATGGATAGCAGAATGATTTGGTGTTGTGGACAAGAAACGAACAAGAAAGCGTGATGAGGATTGACGTGACCAGATAATTGAACTAAATATACATGTGAGTGTGTACGTGTGTGAGAGAGAGTAGAATGCTACTAATTAGTTGTATTCAACCAATAAAAAGAATAATAATAGCTACTTAGTTAATGCATGAAAATAAAAAATTAGTAAAGAATGTCTGGATGGAATGTTTGAGATAGTTATTCGTAATAGTTTTGGCACGTCACCAATATATACGTTTATTATTAGGGATGTAGCAGGAGTCTTGGATCTTCCTTGCTAATTTAGAATTAGTAATCAATATCCCTCTTCATTAATTAGTGTGGAAATTGAAGCTGTATACTTAGTTTGGTGGGGGCCCGGCTACGTAAAGTCGTAAACTATATAAAAAGGAAGATAGAAATAGAAAAGGTGCCAATTACTCGCCCTACTCTCAGGATCCCTCAACTTTTTTATTTAAATAAAGTTATTGTTGTTCTAGTCATTCTTCTTATTAGTATATGATACTAATATACTAATAATTAAAATAATATATTCATACAATAATGTAGCGATAGTATTGCAACATCAATTAAATAAAATGGAAGTCTAAAGGTATAATCATTTTGGCTTAGGAGCAAAGTCTGAATGGGTCCCTTGTAAAATGATTACAGTGTAGAGAAATTTAGTGATGGTGGAAAAAAATGCTTGGGTTGGGGTTGGGGCGGCCTGACTCGCTTTGATAGGGTTTTATGTCTAAATTATATAATATTTAATACATACTTGTCGATTATATTATTAAATTATATACTAATCTATTAATTATTACGTGCGTGCAATAAAAATAAATTAGAGGGTTTACTTTTATGATAGAGAAATATATGTCTTTGATGTTCACAGTTTCGATGACTATACGTATGACACTAGCATGACTTCGATATATATATATATATATATTTTAATTAGAGAATGACTTTTGTTTAATTTGATATCATATTTTAGAGAATGTTTGCGAATTAGGTTTATTTGAAAGTTCAAGAAATTAGATGATCTGATGAAAACAACACCACTTCTGACTCCCCTTGTAATTTAGAGTTTATATATTTTAGGCTAATCTTTAACTCAAAGAACCGAATTGTTAAAGTTATAGATTAATTAGATGTGATTTTGACCCATTGATTGAATTGTTTTTTACCTTTTCTAAAATTCTAGCTATATATGATTAACCCTCTTCATCTGATTGATGAAAATACACAACATAAATATATCATTATTTCTTTACCAATCACTCCAAATATAACATTTTTTGGGGTTTACTTCTCTCATACCTACTTCCAATGCATTAATAGAGCTATATATAATGTGTGTGTCTGTATATATGTATATATATAGGAGATTGACGTGCATGGGACAAATTAATTTGCGTCATTTGAGATTTGACATGTTTATAGTATAGTCATCATGACTATATGTGTTTGCATGATGAACTAATGATAAAGAATGATGAAACAAATATGTGTAATAATTAGTAAACAATGGAATAATTGGGTTAATTTGTGTTTGGTTGGATGTATTTTTCAGATAGAGATAAGATGCAAAGGACAAAGGCTTCTACCTTTCTTGACATTGCAGCATGTAAGAGATAACATTTGGAGTAGCCCAAGGGATTTCATCACTTTGCTTCCCAATTCCTCAACTACTCATCACATTATGGTGCTTCACTATGCTAGAATCGACCCCTCTAATTAAATATCCCTACCCGACCCGACCCGACCCGACCCGACTCGACACTGTGATTGATTTTAACTTTAAATTGTCAATCCAAGCACCTTTATTTTTCTTTTCCTTTCCTTTCTCGTTGTTTTTTTATTTCGGTTTTAATACTCTTTGTTATTTTCATTTTCTTCTTCTTCTTCTTCTTTTCTTTAAATTATTATTTTTCTCTCCAATACAATACTAATGAAGAGTAGTTTGAAGAAGTAAACCCCATCCATGTAAAAGGTGGCGTAAGTTATGTTGGCATTGGATTTTCATTAAATCTCTTAGCCAATTTGATTAGAGATATGTGTGTCATTAATTGGATTAATGTAACTTGTTATCTTTATTCTAGCTCTTTGTTTATTCCAGTATATGTGTATGTGTGTGTTTCTAGTTTAAAACCCCGCTATAATTGACACAAAAATGTTTGATTTCATATTTATGTTTGGGCCATATTTGAGCCCAATATAAATATTGAACTACGAGGTGGCTAAAAGTTTATGGTGGCCCATCCACTGTCATTTCACTTTCGTATATAAATACATCAACAAGGCTTCTGCCCTTTGTTCATTAAATAGTCAAATCTATCTTTTATTTTCAAATATTTAAAATATGTGGATTCGATGGTGTTGTTTAAATATATTATGCCCCCAACCAATACTTCAGTTTATATTTACCAGTAAATTATAGCTACAAGGATGGGATTCCATTCTAGTACAAACTTGAAGGTGCAAATTGTACTCACTCCAATCAGAGTTTTTATTGGAAGTTTTTATTGGTTAATATTATAAATCCAAATAATATTGAATTGGTAGATTTAATGCGGATTCTCCTTTGCTCGATTAAACATTATATTACTATTGAATACTAAAAACAACATATATTTAATAAATATTTCATAAGGCTGCTTCTAAGAAAATCCCTGCATTAATATATAAACAAGTGAATGTTGTAATCGGCCAAACTGAGTCAAATTGCTCCTCTATAAATAGCCATAGAGACACTTTAAAATTTAACCAAACTGCGGAATGATGCACTGAGCAGAGTTGAAGCTATGTCGTTGGAAGAGAATATCCAACTTCTTTACATCCGGTGGTCTTGAAAAGCACTAATTTCATCTACAACAAATAAAAAGGAAAAAAAAAAAGAAAAAGAAAGAAAGAAAAGGACATGGCTATATAGGAAACATGGCAGGAAATGCTGTATCTACAATCTCTCATGTCTAAATACAGCATACAATCCAAACAAAATGCAAAAATACAAAACTACCAAGTCTTTATATGGTATATTTGCATTTCTATTTTCTAGTAGCTGCATGCATCTACTCTAAGAGCACGTTGTAAGGTAATGCCGGCCTTAGAGATGGCAAACAACTTCAAGAAAGCACCAACAGCGCAGCAACAAAGTCCTTCACTAGTTACTATATGAGCTACCTATCACCTTGATGTCCTTCACTGGCTTAGTCTTCTTTTGAGCTACTAAAATGCAAGCAAACAAAATCATAACCTGACCCTTGATAGATTCTGCAACCTGGTTTTACCTTATTCACATACAACATCTATTCCAACAACAACAAAAAAGGACACGACTCAAAACCCAACTGGCTCACTGTAAATAAACCAAATTGGCATTGCAATGAATAAGTAATTCTAAACTAACTATTTCAGTCCAGTAACTTAATAAGTAGTTTGCTTTCTAGAAGAACCATCATTCTACCAAGCTTTGCTCTGGTAATTCCTAAAGTAAGCTAAAATTTCATCAACATCCAATATTTAACCCATAGATATGCACATTACACTACCCAATATCATGTAAGTTCTGGGATCACATGGTACATGATCAAAGTATGTTTTTACATCAAAAGGTACACTAATTTCCATCTCAAAACAAAACCTCTATGTTCCCAAACTTCAAACTAATAAGCGACAGACAACTCTGACCATCCGGATCTCAACATCAATACATTCCTACCTATCAATTCAAACTTTTTGCTAATATTATTCAGAAATTATAATATCGGTCAATATGTAGAATAGCTACAGCTTCAGAGCAGTCTACCACATTTTCAACCGAAATAAAAGAAGCAATAACACCAAGGTACAATACCAGGTTACAGCAACTAGTTAAGAATCTTTAAGGTAAAAACAAAAGATACTTAGATCAAAATTCAGAAGTATAAACAGTTCAATAGTAAAACCATTAGAGTTGCAAATCCTATAGCTTTCACCAAATCAAATCTTAAATCAAAAGCCTCAAGGATTTATTCACTAAGCAAGTCTGAAAACTCTAATCTTTGTTTCCCACCTTCTGTACATCAACAGTATAATCTAGGGCACAGAACAAGACACAACAAAGAAGAAACCAGGTCACCACAAAATAATTATCATTATTACTCAAGTTGTTAATATAGCAGGAAAAAACAAAAGGGAAACCAAAAAAAAAAAGACAAACTACTAAAAACCAATCCATACAGCACAAAAAAGAAGTCAGGAAAAGCCTTTTCTTAGTTTGAGAATGGAGGAATACATTTTCCTCCTCGAACCCACCGCATTTATTCCCATATCCTTTAGATCCTCCAATGTTAACATTGGCAATACCTCGTCATCAACCTCGTGTATCTCGAAGACGGGTGCGTATCTCCCTAACCCTAATCCAACTAACCATTCCCTCACCCCTAAATTATTCCCCTCATTATTCTTCTCCGGCGAATTCACCTCGTTTAGATGCACCCCATTGATCTCCGACACGCGGGCCCGACTCCCTCTTCTTTGTTGATCCCAAAACTGCAAGCCCATGTTTTCCGCGGAATTTATTGGGCTCTGCTGCTGCTCTTTCAACATAGGGCTTTCCGAACCCTCGCCCTTGAACTCTTGGAACTCTTCGTTATTATTGCCGTTCTCTTCCTGTAAGAAACTCGTGCTCTCAATTACGCCCGGGCCGCCGCCGTTATGAACCGCGGAGGAGTCGAATTTGTTCCAATTGGTGCGGGCCCTTTTTGTGGGTTTCTTCACTTTGGACTTACGGTGACCGAAATCGGCGTAATTATCGGAGAGTTCGACCGAATCTTGGAAGTTGGAGTCGCCGACGGCGGCGGCGGGGGCGGCTCCGTTGACGAGGTTAGTTAAAGGGCGGGTCTTGGAGGTTTTGGCGGCTAAAGTTGGGTCTTTGTGGAAGCGCCAGGTTGAAGTTTTATTGGGGCGTCGCTGGGGAACATCGTAGGGTGGGTCGCCTCCGATCTCGCCGAGGCGGACGCTGGGGCGACGCTGTCGTTTGGGGGGGTTGGTGGCGGCGGTGGTGGTGGTGGGATTGTCGAGTGGAGGGGGGTCTGCTGGGGGGGCGGTGGTGGTGTTGGCGGGGGGTGGGGCGGGGGAGATTTGAGCATCCGGCTGCTGAGGAGGCTCTGTTGCCATGTGTGAGTGTGGCGTTAGTACGAGAGAGAGAGAGTGGAGTGAGTATAGTATCGTGAGCGTGAGATAAGGAGAAGGTGGATGGAGAGGGATTGCTTCTGATTTGTGGCCCGCCTATGTTAGGCCCAACATCTTTTTAATAACCAAAGCCCAACTCAAATTTATTTGTTAATGGTGCTAGTGTTGAAAGAGAAAATTTTGGATGAAGAATCGAATGGAGGAGCCGAATGAATTAGTTGTAGAGTTAAGATCCTATAGGGAGGGCCTCGAGCCACCATCTTTTCCACTTTTTATTGCCTTTGATTCAACAATATTCGCACTGCAAGTATATAGCTGTAGATATACAATGTGCATGTTCTTGCTTTCACCTGAAGCAAATTTAATTAATGCTCAAACTTTAATGAATAATGTTTCATGTTCCAGTGAAGTTTTCTTTTTCCTTTTTTCTTTCAGGATATATATACCAGATATTATAACCATGTAGGCCTAAATGCCATAAAATACAACCTTCAAACGGATTTATTCACACAGTTTGTAAAACAATGTTATTACAATCTTTTGTAACTATAATATCTTCAATAATTTTAAGCAAAATTTGTTCATATATATCCTATCAACCGACGTCTAGAGATGAAATTCAACCGCTCTCATTTTCCAAAAAAAAAAATACTATCAAATTGACGTAACAAACCAAAGATTGGAGAAAAACAAATTATGTTACAAAGCATTATAATTATAAGATCTTAAAAAAAATATTATTTTTGGATGAAATTTGCAACAATTAACCCCATCCTTCCATTTAAAGTCAGCAAATCATAATTTTCGACGACTTGTGTTTTATATAAAAGATATTTGGAGATTGGATCTCGGTGACAAGGAGCCTGATGTTGACTACTCCATTTTTTTTGGGTTTTTCATTCAGAATAATTAACTTGAATTTATAAGCTTATTAATGTGATTAGTGACGTAATATAATTACATTTCTTCAACAAAGATAGGGGTGAGTAAAATATCCGGAATCCGAATATCCGATCCGAACCAAACCAAAATTTAAAATTTGATTCGTATTTTTTGGATTTTCGGTTCGGTTCGAATTATATTTTGGGCAAATTTCAAATTTTTGGATCGGATCGAATCAGATATATTAAAACCGAATAAATCTGAAATCTGAAATATATATATATATATTCTAATTAAGACCTAAGACCTTATATTTTACACACTTATTACATGAATATTGAAATATGATATTTGCTATACTACCAACTTATTCGTATTAATTTAGAAAAATTATTTTATAGTTTTCAGATTTTTAGGTTTTGGATTTTCGAATTTTTGTTAGGTTTTGGATTTTTTATACAATTTTGAATTTTCGATTCGAATCGAATTTTAATTTTCAAAATCAATTTTTTAGATAATTCGATTTAATTTTCAGAAAATTTCATAATTACGAATAAGTTCGGATTAGCCAAAAGAGCGAACCTAAATCCAAATGTTTAACCTTGAAAAGGGGTGTCTAAACCATAGTATCATACAAAATCAAATCAGAAATCCCATAAATTTCTCCGACACCCATAAAACACGGCCATTTTTTCACTCGAAGATCTAGGCAGCAGCCACTAACAGCAGCAGTCTCCCCCTCTCTCACATCTATGCTCAACTCGCATTTCCTCTTTTGATTCAACATTTACAGCAACAGAAATGGAGAAGATGCGCCAGTGGGGCAGCGAGTCCGGCAGCTCGTCGCCGGCGCGTGGCCACCACGCTCGCTCGTCGTCCGCGAGCGGCATTTCGAGCATCAAGCGCACTCAGAACTACGCCGCCAAAGCCGCGGCTCAGCGGCTGGCTCAGGTCATGGCCTCGCAAGCCGCCGCCACGGACGACGATGATGAGGACGACGCTGGCGTCGGAGACAATGATGGTGATTTCGGACTCCGATTCAATCCTCCTCTTCCTCTCTCCCTCTCCAGGCCGCCTGTTAGGACTAGTGGAGCTAGCAACGGCAGTGGCGGCGTCAAGCCGTTGGTTCCGTCTCCTAAGATTATTAGATCTTCTTCCGATGCGGTAATTTTTAAAGTAGCTCTTATTGGAGTGTTCTATCGGAAATTTAATTGTTTTGTTCTTTTAATATGAAAGAAAAATTTAGAAAAGTGTTATTTCAGCAGTGATTTTGTGCCTCTTAGCTGCATTGAATTAAGTTTTTCGTGTTAGCAATGTCGGCTGCGGTTTGACAGCTTAATCTTAAATATTAATTGAATTTTCTTCTTGTGGTTATCTGAGCTGAATTATTGCAATGTGGCTACGAGGAATCATCTGTTACTGGGGGAATTTTTGGTTGGTAACATAAATGTGGAAAAATCACCTCATAGCCACATCTGTGAGATTTTATGCCTAGATTGTGCCAGAGGGGTGCATTTTATTGCGGAGGAACCATAATTTGATGCTAATTGAGATTTCCTTTCCTTTCACTGTTTGAAATATTGGTTTGTTAGGTCACTCGCGACTTATTGGAAGTTCATCCACCCCGATCAACTTCAACAGGAAGACCGTCAATGTCAACTAGAACAATGCCGGCTGTACCATCAAGTAGGTCTTCTGTGAAGACTCCTGCACCTATTCCGCCAATTGATCCTCCTAGCAGCCGGCAGAGAGAAAAGAAGTACTCAGAATCCATCTTTTGATGCTTTCAGTCTTCGCGGGTTCCTGGATTCAATTGGAAAATATTCTCCTTTAGAAAACTTTTGGATCATTAACTTCGTCCTTGCATGACAATATTATAGCTTACATGATTCTGACAGTTGAATTTGCAACTTAAATCAAAATTTTAGTGCACGAATTATCTATCATTCTTACAGTGTAGAGCAAATTTATCTACGAGGCTCTTTACGCCTCAACATATTTTCCATTGCTTGCATAGAATCTTATATCATGTCATGGTGAAATCTATTTGATATGAACTGATGTGTACAAATATTAACTGCAGGTTCTCACAAGATTTAGGACAACTAAATCTTAGAGATACAGGAGATGGGCGTGCTTCTTCTGCACTTCGTGACGAAGTATGTTCGCATGTCCACACTTTAGCAGTATAGATCTTAAAGAAGCTGGGGTTTTTAGGTTGTATATTCTCAAACTAATATCTACTTCTTAACAGCTTGATATGCTGCATGAAGAAAATGAAAATATTGTTGAGAAGGTCTGTTTGTCTTTATTCCCAGCATTGCTCTTATTCCCAAATTCAACCATCTAACCAATGTTTATTATTCGTCTGATTCTGATTTTGCAGCTCAGCCTTGCAGAGGAGAGTTGTGAAGCAGCTGAAGCAAGAGTTAAGGAGCTTGAGAAACAGGTGATGCATTCTCCATTCCATTTTCTTTTATCGCAAGTAAATCTTTGCAAAATATGTATGTGATTGTCTTGTTAAGTCTATTCGAATCTGATATGCTCTGTGTCCTGTTTGTGTCCATGTACACGACCCACCCGTCCACACTGAATCAACATAGTTTGCAGCTAACTCATGCAATGAATGTTAACAACTATTATAATCACCTGCTTTAGGAGAACTGAGGAGGAAAATATAGCAACCTTGAAAGAGATATTATTCGCATTCATTGGCTCTTTGCTCTCAAATTGTAGGTGTTAGTTTGACATACAAAATGCAACAAGCAATTTGTCTCTAAGAATTCTCCTGATAAGGTGATCCCTGATTGTGAGTTACTGTTGTACTTTATAAGTCTTATATTAATAACCTTGAACCAGTAATATAACTTTCAGCATTCTTTCAGAATCTACCAGTTTTCTGGTACAATCTGTTCTAGCTCAGACAGAAGTATATTGTATCAAAACAATGAAAACTAATTTTAAAGCAGATAAATTCATTCCATATTGTCGATCTTGTTTGGCCTTACTCTTTTCTAGTCTAATATTGCTCTTTAGAAATTAGATAAAATGCAAACTTCTCCAATTTGGCCATTTCCCGTGGCAATCTAGAATGAAGACATGGAGCTTATACTTTAATGAGGCAGAGTTTATGTATTGTATGGCATATTTTGTTTATCTACAGTTTCCTAGGGCCCATTTTGGAAACTCTTGCACCTAAGACTCCTGCATTGACTTCTCCAGCGGCCAGTCTATGGCTGCTCATTCATAACATGCCCTTATATTTCGAATTGCTATAACTTATTCCCGAAATAAAATCCAAAACCAACTGATCATCCCTTTATTTGATTCTGTATTTATTTCAGACAAATTAAACTGACTTCCAGTTGTATTTTATAGTTTTCTTATTGAGTAGCTTGACATATCAAATGTACACTTCAGGTAGCTGCTCTTGGAGAAGGAGTTTCTTTGGAAGCTAAACTTTTGAGCAGGTATATTATTATATATAGATAACAAAAACCTCCATTGTGGCCCCTTTTTCTCGATTCTGAATATGCTAATGTTACAAATTTTAAAAACTTGCAGAAAGGAAGCAGCATTGCGTCAAAGAGAGGTAGCTTTCTTTTATCGTCCTCACTTGACTTTAGTCTCGTTACATGGACTGTTTTGTCCCCTAAGACAAATTAATTTGAAATGGCTTTGTTCTTACCTTATGAATTTATTGTTTTTGTTTGTTCTACAATTGATCTAGGCTGCTCTTAAAGAGGCTAAGCGTGCAAAAGATGATGTGGAAGTGTCATCATTGCAATCTGATATTAAGGTGAGAAAGGTTAACGTAGACTTGTTTAGAAATACTTGTCCAGCATACTGCTTTTACAAATGTTATACCATTATTCATTCAGCTCGCAAAGAAAGAGTCTGCGGCTGTTGTTGAACAACTACGTGGAACTGAGTCTGAAGTTAAAGCTCTTCGCTCAATGACACAAAGAATGGTTCTGACTCAACATGAAATGGTTGGTGGCTACTACTCTATGAAAAATACAAACGTTACCTGCAGATCTTTTCTAAAATTTACATTTGCAGGAAGAAGTTGTTCTTAAAAGGTGCTGGCTGGCTAGATATTGGGGCTTAGCTGCTCAACTTGGTAATCAAATATATTTAAATTTGAATATATGTTCATCTCTTTGTATGGGAAATATTCTGCCTTATGTCCAAAGACATGATTAGAATTAGTTACCAAGCTTTTGAATTGGTTGAATTTTCTATATGCTTCTTCAATTATGTCCTAAGGTTATAGGCATATCACAACAAATGGTTAAGCTGAATTTGGAACCTAGACTGTTTGGACATTACTTTAGGGAAGCAAACCCTCAGAAAAGAGGAATATGATAAGTTATATAAATTCAGTCCTATATGATCCAGTCCAAAGCTCTTTAGAGGATTTGAAAAGTGCTATTCCTGCACTTGCTAGACTTATACATAACCTTTTATTACCTCTCCCAAACACATATTGTTTTTCGGTTGTCTGGGGATACTGCATCTTTTCATTGATGGTACTATGAAAAGTTCCATCCTTTGAGCACTTTGTTTGCTTATATAAATTCTTAGCTAGCACTTTCTGGGTAAAATTATAAGCCAAACACTTATAGTTGATTACTATTAATGTTTCCTTTTTATTCTTCCATCCAAACAGGCATCTGTGCTGATATTGCTGCGTCAAAGCATGAATACTGGTCGTCTTTGGCACCTCTCCCTTTGGAGATTGTTCTATCCGCTGGACAGAAGGCTAAGGAAGAATGCTGGAAGAAAGGCTAGTTATCTCTTGCTGATTTCCTACTTCTGACCTATAAAAGCAATCCAAGCCAGTGTTATCTTACACTTTGGAATTTACCAGTTTGTTCCTGTCTGATGCTGTGCAGGTGATAACAACTCACAAAGAAGCAAACTTGTTGAAGATTTCGATCTTACTGGAGAAGGAAACATTGAGGGCACGCTAGCAGTTGAGATGGGCTTAAGAGAACTTGCTTCTTTGAAGGTTTCCCTTTCAAAAATTGCCAGCACTTGCATATTTATATTTACTGGACTCTTGTTGGTTTCTTATGAATTTATTACTCAGCAGTTTGAATTTGCAGTCCCTTTTTTTATTTTGATATGCTAAGAACTTTCCAGAATAAGTTATTTATTGAAATGTAAATTTTTACCCCAAGAGGACCCTCTCACGTGAAGTAATATCTAAAGATGTCCTTTACTGCTTAACATCCATCCACTTCTCGGGGACAATTTCTGAGAAAAATATTGCAAAACTGCACAGAAAGTATTCTTTCTACTGTGTCGTGCAAATGGGAGTCACAATACTAGGGCAAAGGGACTATGTTATCTAGTAGGTTGCTGGAGGAGTATTTTGCAATTTCAATTTTCTTCCAAATGTGAATCATGCTTAATTTTGGAATGAAGATCTTGTAGTTGCTTTATCTGGGTGTTTGGACTGGTAATTTGATCTTTTTATTTTTTTAATAATTATCATTTAGGTTGAAGATTCTGTTGTTTTTGCATTTGCTCAACAAAGACGACATAACTCCTCTAGGACTTCAATTCCAGGTTTGTTCTTAGTATCTGTAATTTATGGATCTAATTGTTTAAAGACTCTGTCAGACCAAAAAACTTTTTGTTCTCAGATAAGTGCTTCTTCAATTTTCAAATTCAAGATTTTCATCCAAACCTGTATTTTCTATCTTAAACTAGATCTGGTGCATAATCAAATCTGTCAATTGTGCCTGGTCAAATTTGACTAGTACTGGAAATATTATCTATGTGAAGCTGGCCATTTACTTGTTGTATTTGTCATGGTTGCTTTCTGCAGCTTATAAAGCATGATTATTATTGGTTTACTGGTAATCTTACTTAAAGCTAGCACGAGCATACATCTCATAATGAGTACACTGAAAAGCCTTGTTTACTTTTACTTTTAACTTTCACCTTTTTTTTCCAAACCCTTTTGATTTGGCAGATTTCAGGTCACCAATTGATCCGAAGTATATGGAAACATTTGGTAAGCTCCTATGGTCCCTTGTTATGCGTTCACTGTTGGGTCTAGCCCTGACATGTTTTTTCTTCTTTTTAGTATGGGACCTCACTTCCACATTTACCTCCATGAGATATATAAATATATAGACACAAATATCAGATATTCAGCCATTGCTGACAAATAGGTCCAGCCTGGCTTGTCATGGAAAATGGTGATCTGCAGAAAAATAAATGGAAACCCAAGTTTGCCTTTGTGGCAAGTGATCCAGGGTTTGACCCCTTTGTGGACTGAATTAGCTTATACAGCCTGGACCTCCAGTGAAGTTTGGATTAGTATAGATCTTATCCATTCCCATAATCGCTCCATCTTTCTTAGTCTTCCATTGTTACACAGTCTACTAATTGTGCAACTGACAAGTTTACAAGCCCATTGTTGTTTTTCCAAAATTTACAAAGACATCATTAAATTAGTCCATGGTTAAAAGGGTGATCATAATGTGACCAGCTGCAGGGAGGGCTCATTATTATTTGGATATATCTAAAGGGAGGTTTTTGGAATTTTGAGAGAAAAGGGTGAAAGAGTTATTTAAAAAGAATAAAGAGTTAACTCAAAAAAATAAAATAATAAAGAGTTTTCTAGATGTAGTTGTGGTGCATTCAGACAAAAACTAAGGTTAAGTTTTTATGAGTTGTGATGCTCACAGATGTTTTTGATTAGCTTAAAATACTATAAGAGAATTATCTTTTGTGGACCTTAGCTAACAAATTTGCTGAGGATTGACGAGTAATAACATATATACTCTCCCCGTTATTGTTTTTATACTACAGAACTGAGCGCAGAGGAATCTGAGGATGTACTCTTCAAAGAGGTTTGTCCTTCTGCTGTTCCTTGTATTTCACTTGTATTAGTATCTGTGTTTGGCAGTTCCCAACAGTTGGCCTCTATTTATTACTAGAATTTACTTCTTGTTCGTTAAAAACTTCTAAAAATAAAAGGTCTCTAATGATGACCACATAAATGTGGTGGGTGGAGAAGTCATTTTGAGAAGTTGTGCTATCCTGCATTGATTCCTCTGACGGTGAACTACAGGCATGGCTCACATACTTTTGGAGAAGAGCTAAAGCTTATGGTATAGAGGAAGAGATAGCTAAGAAGAGACTTGAGTTCTGGATTGGCCGTAGTGGGCAAGCACCAACATCGCATGATGCCTTTGACGGTGAGTTTTACCATCTTCTGCACATATTGCACAACTGGTATTCTATAATTGTATCATTTTCTGAGGTGCACACCTTATTCGAAAATTGCATGTCGAATGAGCCGTCTAATTGGAATGTAAATGTGATAATCATGAATGCAGTGGAGCAAGGTCTAATGGAGCTGCGGAAATTGGCAGTCGGGCCAAGACTGTGGGAAGCATCGCGCAAGGAAATAGAGCCAGGATGCCTTCCTTCTTAACGAATCAAAATCTGCTGCTGCATAGCATAGCAAAGCACGTTATATGGTGTAAATTTCATATAATTGTTTTTGTACGAGTGAGACGCTTTTGGCAGGTGTAAATATGAGGTATTTGCTTAGATGCCCTGATCATATATGGATGTTATATTTTTTGTTTACCTAAAACTAGTTTGGATCTGTTTATTCTGAATATAACATAGATTCTACAAGAATGAATGTAATAAACAGGCCCAACTCTAGCTCTGAGCATAGGTGGTGCGACCACTTAGGCTCCAACACTGAAAAGGGTTATATTTGAAAAGAAAAAGTCATTGCTAATTTCATGTATTCTTCTTGACCTAATTTGAAGGGTTCATACAAATCTGATTTGCTTTTAAAAAAATTATTAGCAGTTCTTCTGATTCCTTCAATCGTTGCTCTTACTCTTTTGAGGTTTGAAAATTTAATAAGAATTTCAATATTTAAATCAATGAATTTTTGTTTCGTATTTTGTCTAGGTCCATTAAAAGGGAAATTGACTACTAATACTTGTTCAATCAATGCATTTTTTTCCACATGCTATTGGAAAGTGTACAAACAACAATATCGTATCGGTTGCTTTTAAAAGAAAAGATAGGTTGACGTGAGATTATGAATGATGGACCTTCATCATGCTATATCAATTGTTTGGATATATGTATAATAGCGTCGGATATTGGAGTCATCGACCGTTTGGCATGAGATTATACCATATATATAAATATCTATAAACATAAAATATAAATTTATACAGAATTAAGTTGAAATCTTACCATATATCAAGCACCCAAACTTTGAAGGCACATTTTCAGGTGGCATGTTGTTATGTATGTTTTTGTGCTCTAGTCCGATTTGTTGCCTCTCACATTCACTCCTGAGAAAAATTGATTGCCTCTCTCAAGGACATAAATCTCCAAATCCATTTTTTGTTCCACTAGTATTCGAAGTAACTCGATATCACTTCCTAACAAAATTTTAACTTGTTCACTGTCATCCATATGGACCATATGTGTGAAATAGAAATGCAAATAATTTGTATCTTATCTACCGCATAATGCATCTCTAATGAAATGCATGAGAAGATCTCAGCTCAAGTTTTCCATATCCACGTAGATAAGTATCATTGGTTACGTATGTCGGTCGGTCCTAATGACCGCCGTAATGCATCACGATACGCAATCTCGCAATCTAAGATTAGAATAAAACAATCATCAAACAAATAGAATGAATATACGGTTATTCAGTCACACCCACAGTGGTGAAACAATAGTGGGCTACGGTGGTGCAATGACCTTAGGCCATGGTGGTGCACCCATCGTGAGCCTCTGTGGAAGCTATCTTGGACCACTGTGGTTGTCGTCGTTGGCAATTACGGCATGGCCCACAATCGTGGATTCAATGCTACATTATTTTGCTCTTAAACGAAGATATTAAGCAAGGTATTATTATATAATTCAACCTATTATATACAAATTTCATGCAAAATCTGTCGCATTGAATCATCGTGGGCTTAAGAATACCATCGTGGCCTTCAAAACAATTTGAAAAGATCAAATTTCGCGACGTTGTAATGATTTGATATACCTTCTTAACGTCTCAGAAACGTGTACGCGGCCTTCTCCGACTATTTTAGCATCTTTATATTGAAGTTCTGGGTGTTCTCTTTCGGATTTTTTTTAAATCTTCTTTAATGTCGAAAGCTTTTTGCTATGATTTTTTTAGAGTTTATGGTGTGGTTGTTACTAGTTAGTTACCATAAGGTGTTGTCAATTTTTCTGGTTGATGTATACATTTAATGACATGAACAACCTCTCTTACCCCAAATTTAATAAAGTTGTTTGAAGTTTTAAAGACAATCTGAAAATTGAATGCTTCAAATATGTTTTGTTTTTTCAAAAAAAGTCAAACCCAGGGTGGTGTAGCGACTGTGAGCTTAAGAACACCATCATGGGTCACCATTGCAAGCTTAAGAGCAGTTGGAAAAAATCAAAACTTGCGACATTGTAATGATTTGTCATACTTTCTTTACATCTCAAAAATACGAACGTAGCCTCCTTCGATGGTTTTAGCCGCTTTATATTGAAATTTTGAGTGTTCTCTTCCAGATTTTAAATTTTTCTTTTTTAATATTTGATACTTTCGGTTTTAGCCTCTCTCGAGACTATTTTTTTATTTTTCCGATATATTTGCTAAGAAGAAGACCGAAAATAATTTTAAAAAAAACATTTCTATATCACACTTATATGAAGGGATAACTTAGTCTTTTGAAATTAAATGGTATAAAAAAATTATACTTTTATGAAATAGACTTAATAACTTATCTAATTATGAGAGTGACATTTTTCAATCATTTCCACATAAATATGCAATTTAATTCTAGGCAAAACACATTAATAATGTCTTTATATTTTTAAATTTAATTTTAGTAGATCCTCATATTATTTCTTCACATAAGTCTTTGTACTCATACGTTTCACATAAAAAAAATCTTTTTACTCATACGTTTCACATAAAACACAAATTTAAATCACGAGGATTTATTGAATCGACGTACATTTCGGATTGTTATCGATTTCATCACAAATCCTTTAATTGTGGGAGAGCCTTTTATTTTATTTCTCATTTATAAGCAATCAACACAGATGAAACCAACGCCGAAAGGGGCAACACAGCATAACCTTAACCTAACACACTCAAATTTATCGTATAACATATTCGTTGGTTACTCAACAAACAAAGAGCCAAACACAGATACAAGACATGCACAAAACTACACAAGAGAGAAAAAATAATGGAAAAGCTGAATGAAGGAATGAATGAAAAGGATGGAACAATGGAGAAATTTTGTCATATTTCAAGTGGAAGGTTGTGAAACTGATATATATATATATATATATATATATAGCACTAGTTGAACTAGAGAATTTGCAGACAAACATTTTAAAGAAGAAATCCAAAGAATTTTGTGTTGTTGTTTTATGTTGTGGGTCTAATCACGCCTCTGTCTTCATGAAGTTATTTTGCATGCGTTGCAGGCGAATGTCTTTGTACCTATTTAAATTCTAATAATATTATAACTTGAAATATATATGTATATATACTGTATTTTGTGTGTGTGTGTGTGTGTGTGTGTGACCCATAACTCATGGCTCTATGTTGCTGTTACTTGTTGATGGAGGAAGAAAGGGTTACACAAAACACGACAAAATGAAGCATGTGACCTCTATATTATAAATGGTAGAAACATATAGTGGGCACGCACCAAAAGGAGACCACCATTTTCTTCTGCTCAAAACTCAAAAGGTGAGCAGTGTGTGTGTGTGTGTGTGTGAGAGAGAGAGAGAGAGAGAGAGTGGATATTAACCTAAAGGCAAATCTTGCTCCAGTACCAATAATATTAACAGCTAATTATAAACTATTTTTTTCTGTTTTTGAGATAAACTCCACACATTTTCCCACTACTATATTCTATGTACTCTATATTTTATGTGTTAAATGTTAAAAATGTAATAATCACCTTCATCCACACCTTTATTTGATATGATATACAATACATTCTTTTTTCTTGGTTTCCGCAGCATACTGTATATACCTCTCCATTTTTTTGACGTTACATTATTTATTTATTGCAAATTTTGTAATTATTTACCGTTACACATGTTGGCACACTCTATTTGGATAAATGAATCCTACTAACCAAAGTTTTGAGCGACGAGCGATATTAATATATTTGCCTTCCACTTATACAACTATACTATATATAATAATTTGATTACCATCTACAAAGTCCTACTTCAAAATAAGTTAATAATAGCTAAAACAAAAAAAATAAGAGATCCCGACTAAAAGTGAATAAAACTAAAATTATGAAGTATATGAGTAGTTTTTTTATTTTACATAGTGTCTGAAATATAATAAAAAGAAAAAAAATGGAATGTATATTAGAATTTTTTTAAAATAAAGGAAGGTGTACAAAATATAAATTACATAATATATAAAGATGCGAATAAATTATTTTTAATAATATACCTCATGTTAATCGTACTCAACGCATATTAATGTCATTTTAGGACAAATTAATAATATTGTTATACTGAAAATGCCGAAATGTTGAGGAGGCCTTGGCCTAAGTTGGCTTTGCCACTACTTAATTATTCAGCAATATTCCAACTCAAGCAATCGTCATGTTAACCTATGTGATTAGGTTGAACCGCAGTAGATAAAATTTTCTTACTCTGAATGTATATAAATGATTAATTGTTGGGGAGAGATAATTAATCTTGATAGAAGAGCACATCTTATAATATGAAATAAATTCAAAAGACTTCAAATTCTTATAATGTGAGAAAAAAGGACTATTAAAATTTACAATTTTCTCTCTCTATTTTATTTGTTACAATTTTCGTAAGACTTTTAAAATATTACACCATCTTTTATTTTCTTGCATTTACAATTTTCAAAAATTTATTAACAAATTTCGTGCGGCTTAAATTGATGATATTCTAATTACAAAATGTTAAAAATAAATTCAAATAAAATGATGGTTATTATAGAAAATGAGCAGTGAGAGAGATTGAAGTGGGACGGTACAAAAGCAAGGCAAAAAGCATTTTTGAAATAGGTATGAGATGTTGTATTATCTAAATATGTCAATCAAAATAGCGACAATTCCCTTTGCCACTTTCTTCGCCCATGAACAATGGGCTGGGCCCACGTGCCAAAAGCTACAACACGTGGCGTGACAAAGACTTTGATCATTTTAGTTCTAAATCCCATTTCTATTATATTAAATAATGCAATACTATTGATATAGTGTTATATGATTGTCGCAGACACTTATTACAATCGACAAAAGAGAAAGATTTTATATAATACATATATATATATATGAATTGTGTAGTGAAATAATTAATATACGAAATCTAAGGCGTGAAATTAAAGATGGTGAAACGCACATCATTTCATGTTGACACAATCATCTTCTGCGAGACTGCAACTGCTACTCTCCAATTTCCAATCCATTTACTTTTATTATTTCTTTCACTTCTTTGTCGACTCAACTCATCATTCTCTCTTAACATCAAGGCTCAAGGCTAATTCTATGCATCTATTTTTGTGGTTGAATGTATCTTAATTAGGCATATATATATTTCAAGAATAATCTTGACATTATATAATTGTTTTTGCGGTCGAATGCCAAAATATAGGCAAATGATGCATGATTACACCAAAAGGGGAAAAGGTCGGATTGGATACTATTTCTTTCAAGCTTCAAATAAGTTTCTAAAGCATTTACACATAAAATACACTATTGTTTCACCAAGTTCCAAATAAAAATTTCAATATTTCACCACTTTAAGCAACAACTTATAGTTATAACATTGTTGTAGAACTTTTCTGATATGTTTCTTGACAATTAATAGATTATATAAACTTTCTTAAAAATATATAATTGAAAATGTCAAACATGTTTTTTCAAATGTGTGGGTAAGTCTTAATTACTTTTAGGTACAAAAGCACCTTTTACATTAGTCATTACCTACATTCCCACCTCTGTCTAATATTATTGGAGCAAGATTTGATGCCAATGTTAATTTGTTGTGAAACTGATTTATTATTATTGGACATGTTTTGGTAGCTCATTGATTCCTTCATAAATTGTTATTACACATTGAAACAAAACATGCCTTTGTTTTTTTTTACTGTTTTGTAATATATAGCAGCTATCCATCATATATAATTCTTTTGATATTAGCAGTTGATAGTTTGATTTTCAATATAATAAGTAGAGCGGCGCTTAAAAATGTAAACCTTGTCTTTACTTGTGAATGAAGGCTCAATTTCAGGAGCACAATTTCCAAGCACTACATGCATTAACCTTTCAACAAAATGATGATGAATTCTCATTATTATATTCATCAGCTTTTATAGTATATTTTTCACATATACAATTATGCTTTTCTATATAAATTAATACATATATTTTTTCATGACTATTGTAAATTATATAAATTCAATAGCTATATAGATTCCTAATCCTATATTAAGATTTGTTTTGATATGAATTATATATATAGGTTTTCATTAAAATAAAAACACATCTTATTAAGTGAATATGAGAATACTGTACTAAACGTATAAAATTACTATATTTGCTATTAATTTAATTGCACTAAAAAAATATGAAAGTTTCACTGCTTCTAAGATTCGAATCCATGACTTGCATTTGTCCATCAATAGCATGCATTCACTGTAGATATTCACGATCCAACGACTGAAAACGATTCCCACATTCTTACTATAGAATTAATTATGATCAAATAAAAGCCACATTTAAAATAAAAAATACAAATAATTTGCATTTAATATATAAAATAATTACACTTAACCTATAAAATATTTACATATTTGTGGTTTTAAGTTCGAATTCCAAATGCGATAGAATTATGAGTAGTTATAGGACCATGAAATCGCAGTCACGTTATACGTTAAGTCACTTCTCTATGGATTAAGTGCAAAGTTTGTAATTTTTATGAAAAATCAACTATATATATATATAATTGAAATAACTAATTTCATTTATCTAACTAGTGTTAACAAAGTCCAATCTATATATGTAAATGGGACTTGTGATTTTTTTAGCTCTATTGGAATATTGACTATATTATGCTATATGTTTGTTTTGTACATATATTTTGATTTATTCATTCTCACAAAAAAAAAAAAAGTGGGACGTTGGAATTTTTTGAATTTTATAAGAGTTGGTGTACGTTCTAGAAAAAAGTTAAAGAAACTTTTAATGATAGTGCTTGCAAGAAATGTGTAAAGTAAAAACTCCCTATCTATTGACGAATGTGGCACGATTTAGACAATATGATTACTCAACTAATCAAGATGGAAGTGGTTATGCATTAATTACAATGGTCAAAAGCTAATTTGAAATGAGAAAAGAGGGCAAAAGGGTAGGTCATTTTCTATTTTAATGCATTACTAGACAGGGTGTGACAATAGGAGTGGGTAGTGATGATTGTGAAAAGAACTGGACATTTTATAAATATTTATAAATTATTTAGGGTTTAGGGTTAAGACTACACATTTGGATTATGTTTTCCTTTTCAAGAGGCATTTGCTTTTTTCACTTGTGAATCATCGCGAATGAAAGTGTGGGACATTAGGCTTCTATTTAGTGAAACTTCTTCTACAGATAAAAGTAATGACTCAATCATGACATCTAGTATGACAATTTTTTGTCAAGTTACATTTTGTTGATTATACGGTTGACAAAGACTTAGATTTCATTTATCTAAGTTGGAAATGAATTATTGCTTTTTCTTTTTTTCTTTTTTGAATTTGGAATTACCTCAACGTACTTTATTATTATTTTTTGGATTCGTTGAGGTCTGGAACTTTCCTTTCTGAGTTTCAATGGTTAATTACCACACAAATACTTCAACTTAGCGGTTAATATTCCAACGGGCAACGGCAATAAAGTTAATTAATCTTAGCGGTTACTTATCTCAACTCCTCCCTATTATTTTAGGGCTACCACACACACACACAGTAATTTATTAATTTTTTTAAGAGACAATATTTTATTAGTTACTTACAATGGTATATATGTTCTTATATAGATTTTGATAATACTTATATTATGCTTACTTATTTTAATTTCTAAAGATTATTTAGTATTATATATATAGATAGATAGATAGATATAGATTATTTATTTTGGCAGTGAGATAAGATTAATTTTTTTAATGAAATTCTTCAAAGCAAAGTTCTAAACAAATTCAAATACTACCGTTCCACATTCCGAAGAATATTAATCAAGAAGACTGACTAATCTTCCTGATATGGGATATCCTTTTCAGGGGTTTTAAATGTTTTTTTCTTCATATAATTATTTTTGAATCTGCATTCATTAACATGGAAGGAATCTTGTCTGTCTTGACTCTTCATATTGAACAACCACATATGATATGTTGACTATGGTTGTGGAGGGCTGAAGACTTAGTTCACAAAGAGTATATATAGTTTAGGCCTACTTTTTGTTCCAATAGCTTTTGCTCTACTCCATTAGCCTTAGGGGAAGCAGCAATTTAGCTTCCTCTACTAAAAAAATGGTCAAAAAGGATGAAAACATTTATATTTTATGTATAAAATATTCATTTATTTATATGTATGTGTGGGTGTGTGTGCACAACATTTAAAGAGGATTGCTTAAAAATCAAGAAAGGACATAGTGTAAAGGCCAAATGAAGCGATACATACAAAAAGAGTGGGTGACAAGATGATAAATTACAAATACACAAAGCGGAAATACAACTTCTTTACTTTATCTTAGCATATCATGTGATATAGCTAAAAAGGTATTAATATTTAATACTATTTCCTCAACCTTTTTTCACCCTTTCACAAAGAAAATAAAAGATTTCAAATTAGACAAAGGTTTGTCTTTGAGGACTACAAATGTAAGATAAATGTTGTGTAAAAAGCCCCAATTTGTTGGTAGGGAATAAAAATCATTATTCTAGACATCATATCTAGGCAGCTTGATTCTTTCTGCCATGAAATGGTAAATAGTGAAAAGGTTGGAGAAGAACTTTCTTTGAGGTGAGATTAGAATTGAATGAGATCAATATTAATTACAAATATATAGTGAAAAAGATTATCTGGAATCTTGAAAGGTGGATTGAATTTTCCAAGGCAAGACTGTAGCTGCCAAACAAACAAAACAATGAAAAGGTCTTATTATTCTCTGCCATACTTCATACTGAAAGCTACAAATGAAGGTTTTTTCTTTCTTGGGAGAAATGATTTTGTTACATAAGCATACATGTCTTTCTTGGATGATATAATTACATTAGCTGTCACATGCCCATTTCTTCTGCTATTAAATTTCTAAAAGATCCTTTGTGTGTACTTTCTTTACTTCAAATCCATATATTATCTCCTATATTTACTCATAACACTTGTATTACCATTTACCAACACACTTTTCTCAACTAGGAGTATCATTTTTTTATTAGTTTCGAATAAGCATAGCTAATTGCTGCCACGTTTCAACTTTGATTAATAGATTGGAAATTCAACTCAACTTTAATTTTGTATATTACAATGTAGCTATATCGGTAAATTATTGTATTTTTAATTGATTATAATTTTACTATTAAATATTTATCCCAAAAAGGGTTCTAGGACTCACATTTTAGAGTCTTTTAATAGTGAGTTTTTCCAGTGCCCAAAATTAGAATATGACAAATTTTAATAATTTACACATACTATTATCCATAAATGTAATAAAAATATAACAATTTTTTTAAGATTTTTGAAATAAAGAATCTTCGAATTCAGTGTGGAAGAAAAAGCTTTCCAGTCACAATTGCAATTGACGCTGTAACAGTGTGAAGAAAGTCTTGATTCAAATGAATGAATCCCACTTGAAAAAAATTGAATATTATGTAGTTTTTTTTTTGTTTGAAAAATCTCTCAACCTTTTCACAAGACTACAAGAGAACAAGCGGGGAGGGGGGGACTACAAATTCAATTGCAGTCTGCAAGAAATCAGAGCCCAGTTTTTTCCATTCCCTTTTATCATATCCTTGTTGATTCACACAGCCAGCGCACTGCCAGAGTAGCAAATTTTCACGTTGCGGAACGATTTTGACCCCTTCTTCATCTCACATCACAATCTGATAATCTCCAAAACGACAAAGCTAATTCAATAATGACAAGAAAAGAACACATCCCCACCTTTATATAACACATCCCCTTCGTCTCAGATACGCATTTTCATAGCTCAGCTTTGTTGCTTGGCCATGGCTGCCATTGTAAAGATCGTAGCTTTTTTCGCTTTATTGGCGCATTCAGCTAAGTCTCATTCTTCTTCTTCTTCTTCTTCTTCTTCTTCTTCTCTGTCACCTGCTGACAGAATATCTGAGCTTCCTGGGCAGCCCCGAGTTAGCTTCCACCAATATTCTGGCTACGTATCTGTTGATCAGAAGGAGGAGCGAGCTCTCTTTTACTATTTTGTTGAAGCTGAGGTCGATCCTGCGTCAAAGCCTCTTGTTTTATGGCTGAATGGAGGTCAAATTTCTCTCTGTGTGTGACTGTGTGTGTGTGTGTGTGTGTTTTATGATTGTTTAAATGGTTTGTTGTGCGATTATTTGCAGGTCCTGGTTGTTCATCTTTGGGAGTTGGGGCGTTTTCTGAAAATGGGCCTTTTAGGCCACGTGGGAATGGGCTGGTTAGGAATGAGCATAGCTGGAATAGAGGTTTCATTTCAATCTTGATAAATGTTTGCTTCACGCTTTTTAATTACTGGTGTGTTGGTGACTCACAGTTTGTTGCATTCGATTGGTTTGATGCTCTGCAGAAGCAAATATCTTGTATTTGGAGTCACCCATTGGAGTGGGGTTTTCTTATGCTGCCAATTCTTCCTCTTATGAAGGCGTAAATGACAAGATCACAGGCATGTTTCCCATATTTCCTACTCGCAAATGTTCGTGTTCGTATTCGGTCTATCCATGCATGTAATTCTTCCAGAGAGAGAGACATATTATTCAGGAATCAGGATACATGTTAATTGTTGTTTCCATAATAATTTCTTGTTCCATCTTAGGAGATGGGAATTTCTTTATTAATATTCTGAAATCTTGCTTGTCTTCATTCTGTGTTATAGCTCGTGACAACTTGGTATTTCTGCAAAACTGGTTCCTTAGATTCCCTCAATACAAAGACAGAAGCTTGTATATCACAGGAGAGAGCTATGCTGGTAAATTTCTAGTACCCCCCCAAGAAAAAAAGTATCTTTTTTCAATAGAATAAAATTGTCAGATGGAATAGTTCCTAACAAGTTTTAGTTACTCTTAGGCCACTATATTCCCCAGCTAGCAGAGTTGATGCTCCAATTCAACAAAAAAACAAAAGTATTCAACTTGAGAGGAATTGCAGTGAGTTTGCTCTTCTCTCGTAAACCACATTATCCTATCTTGTTTCAAGATCAATAATCTCTAATGCATAATGTAGCTAGGGAATCCAGTTCTAGAATATGCAACAGACTTCAACTCGAGGGCCGAGTTCTTCTGGTCTCACGGCCTAATATCTGATACAACATACAGAATGTTTACTTCTGCCTGCAATTACTCGCGGTATGTCAGCGAATACTACAGAGGCTCTCTCTCCCCAATCTGCTCCAAGGTTATGAGCCTTGTCACAACTGAAACCAGTAAGTTTGTTGACAAATATGATGTCACTCTCGATGTCTGCATCTCATCCGTGCTCTCTCAGTCCAAAGTTCTTGCTCCTCAGGTATATATACCGTTGCAGTCCCATTTTTTCCGGGCCTCTAACCGTTTTGCTGCTTTTGCAAGTCTGAATTGAGTGTTTCTGTTGTGTGATGAGTTGCAGCAAGTCACTGAGAGCATTGATGTGTGCGTGGAGGACGAGACTCTGAATTACTTGAACAGGAAAGATGTTCAGAAGGCCCTTCATGCACGCCTCGTTGGAGTCAACCGGTGGCTTGTCTGCAGCAAGTAAAAGTCCTTGTTCATTATACACATGTCCACACATACACAATGCAGAAGTGGATTCTAAACTTTTTGTGACAACCTTGTTTCAGCATTTTGGATTATGAACTGCTTGATCTTGAGATACCTACGATCAACGTTGTGGGGAGGATAATTCGGGCAGGAATCCCGGTTTTGGTGTACAGTGGAGATCAAGATTCAGTCATACCTCTAACTGGAAGTCGAAGGCTCGTTCACAGACTGGCGCGGCTGTTGAAACTCCGTTCGACTACGCCTTATAGGGTGTGGTTTGCTGGGATGCAGGTGAATTCTCCTTGATTGAAACAATGAAATGGTAGAATTAGAGGCATATGTTGTGTTCCTGGTTAACATGTGAGTGATGATGTTCAGGTTGGAGGGTGGACTCAGGTCTATGACAACATCCTCTCGTTTGCTACAATCCGAGGGGCATCTCATGAAGCTCCGTTTTCTCAGCCGGAGAGATCCCTTGTGCTGTTCAAAGCGTTTCTTGAAGGCAGGCCTCTACCTCAAGAATTTTAAGAGAATATCTCAGATCAAAATTGTAAGTAGAATGTTGAGGTGTTGATGGTAAAGAATTTAAATTTGTTAATTTGTTCTGTTTTCTGGAAATCAAGAATTGTAAGAATGAAGGAACGGTGTGCCAATTGATGGCAGTTTTTGTCATAAGATGAAGTGTATTTTTTGTGCTGATCTAATTGCAAATTCAAACAAAATATTCATCACAATTTGAACTGAAAAGAAGGCCAGCTATAGTAACAAATATAAGATTTAAAGACATTTATTTCCCAACGATATTTAGACAGAACAGATCATCCTGCAAATCAAAGAATAAACATGTGGAAACTACGAAAGCAAGCTACAAAGTAACGACGACGCCAGTCTCTCGTTTATCCGTGCTTCTCCTGAGGAACGATTGTCGGAGCTTCCACCTTCATTTGAAGACAGTTAAACTCCAAGGCCAGAATAGGCTTCGATAGCAACACGGAGATGCTGAGGTCTCTCTTCTCGTTTCCAGAATCCCCAGGTGTACTCTCACCATCCATATTTGATGCAAATGGACCATAGACTTTAGCTGGTGACACTGCTCTCACCCTCAATGAAGAAAAATACATTGCAGAGTATAAGCAAATGTGCATGTTGAACCAAAGCATTTAGATGAGAATATAGCTGAATATGGTGTAAAATAATTACTAGGAAGAAACCTGCATTCAATCTGGCAAGAATACTTGAGGAGGTTAGGATTGTGCTCTGTGCGGCCACTGCATTTCGTGAAAAGCCAAAATCAGTTTCATTTCCAGCAATCTCCAAAGAGTGGAACGTCAGAAAAATTAAATAAAGTGAATACCTAAAGCTTGGGAGTGACATCTTGATTTCTGGGCCCATCCATCTTCCAGAGTCGCTTTGAGATGCTGCCAGGAAAAAACGAGTCACTAATAACGCAATATCAAATTAACAAGAGAGGGTGACATACTGACCAGCAGCGGTGAGCTTGATACTGCACAAGTCCAAAGCAGTGTGATTGTTCATCTCTTCTACTTGGATATCCAAACAATTCTTCATGCTAGCACTGATGCCAATCTTGTTCAAAAAGCCACCAAATCGACTCCTTTTGTTGCCGGGAAGTGCCCTCACACTCTAGTTTGATACAAACAGAAACTTTAGATGAATGAATACTTCACAATTTGCAATTTATAGAGGCGTATGCATTCAGATTGAAAGCCACCTTTGTAAAATTGGCAACTTGACTAGGGAGTCCGACATCCTGCACAAAGAAATTAGAAAGAAGTTACAATGTTTTGCCAAGAGGTCTGCAACTGGAATGTAGGGCATGAGATTATGTAGCATGCTTATAGTTTGCCTAGCTATTTTCTGGAAGCTATTTCATATCAATCAAAACTAAATGCTTGAACAGGAAGCTCGGTGATGAATGATACAACATAAAATAATGCGAAACCGGGAACTCCAAATGCTACCTTTTGTCCGTGGAGGCATGCTTTGTCACTGTTTACCAGCACTCTTGCAGCCCATCTATCCGTAAAATATGTACAAGCGAACTTGTCAGTGTGAATACTTACAAAACTACAGCTTCATGGTCTAGATGATACAAGGACTAATACTGACAAACAGTGGCATTGGAGGAAGTTTATTAGTACATTAGTTGAGCAAATATTCAAGCATATCATATGAAGAGACAAAATCTTGTCTGTATGTATCAGATGATCATATAATTTTGCTTGGAACGAATTTATCAGCTGCAGTTTAATGTTACATATACAACTAAGGTCATTGTCTTCCATCAGTAAAATATAGAAAACAATATATAGCAACTGAAAGACTAGCATGGCCTAATATCCAACACACAGAGAGCACAAACTAAACGTGGAGTTGGATAGGTCCATGCTCCAAAATGGCAAGATTACTCAACAGGGCACCAGTCATACTAGAAATACAATACATGAAATCTCATTAAAATAACATACGAGCATGTACAAAAATAGTAGCTACAGATAAAGAAAATAGTTGATAGTTTTGAAGTAAATACAAGAACTAAAACTCATTGGCAGAATACTTACGCACAAGAGGTGGGAGGGTTCCATACAATTCCTGCTATCACCACAAGCTGCAAAATATAAGGTCATTAAAAAAAGAAAAAGAAAAAAAAATGAAGAGTTAATGCAAGTTGACATTAAATTAAGCTTAACAGACAGTTCCTTTTTTCCATGTCCCTAAGTAGAAACGAATGTCCCCATAAACTGCTGAATACTACATTTTAATATTCAATCAAGTTGTATTATTGTTTTCAATTTTCTCAGGAATCATGGTAGCCTCACATGGGCTTATAAAGAATAAATAATGAATGTAGCCAATATAAATAAAGAAAAACCTCATCAAATATCCCAGCAGGACTGTCCTCATAATTAGCAAGAAAGAATCCTCCGAGAGTATACCTGCAGAATACATAGATAGTACCAACTTGTATTAAACAAAGAATCAAAATTCTAACTTTACGTGCATCTACAACTTTCTCAAACTCATGAAGAAACAAGCTGTGTACTCCACTGGTTTACCCGAACGCCTCAACTAATCTGAATTCTTTGGGAATGAATGCTCGAGCTGTCTCTGCCTTGACAAGATGGAGCTGGTACAAAGCACTGAAATGTCAAGACTGAGCGCTTTATGCACTTTTCGATATTTTTCTTCCATCAAGAACTTGCTATGGAACATTAGTTATTCAAAACTTCATTGGAAAGGGGATAAAACTTGCCTTCCTCTAAACCCCCATGGAGGCTTACCATATCCCCGAGAAGAATTTGTTTCTGAAGTATCCATTGTCTCGAGCAGCAAGAAAACTCGTAGTTACTACGAATAGAGAGTTCCAACATAAGAAAGGCAATTCGGGAAGAAACACTTGAATCAAATAGTACGAGCTTCATCCACAGATGACCCAATTATAAACAAAACTAAAAGGCATGCAAGATTGTGTAATATTTTCATCTGATATATAATGACTTCAAACAATATAAGCATATTCTTAAGCTACATGCAGACACCATGCAAATTGAGCAAGTTGAGATTATAAATTGTTTTTTCAATATAGAAAACATTTTTCAGCTCATAACATAGAAAACCACTCACTGTTTATCATCATACATAGTTTTGCTAGGGCCATGCAAGTTGCGCAAGTTGGAAGAATATAATATATAATCAAATAATACTAAATTGCCTGAGTTTTTGTGCAGATGCATCTACAAGCTAATTAAAGGCACCATCAGTTCTAAATATAGAATAGCCAAGGTTATCATAAATACAAACAATGGAGGAATTATCAGAATACGTGCTCACTGGAATCTTGCGTATTATAATCATATTAACTTGAAAATATAAAATGTTGCACTTAACCTAGAAAAATATTTCATACAAACATAATTAATCACACGATCTATTCTCCAGATACAGCATAAAGACTGAGAAACACACAACCATGTTTGCCTTATCACCTTCCTAAATCCAGCAACTGCCTGAGCGAAAATTCAATCGTGTCAAAACGAAATGCCAAAGTTTACAGATATAGAGCAATACCTTTCTCATATATATCTTCACAATATTTAAATGAAAAATCTTGCGAGCCACATACATTATGCCTATCCTTAGCCCCAAACCCTTAAGGTTGTGAACACATCTACATAACTTGAAAGAGCTAAATCTTGCCATTCTAACCGCAAAAATAATAAAATCAGTCCTTGAAACTAATCGGAAAGAAGGAAGTGAAAAATAAGAGGGTTCGCCGCAATCCCTAGTTGTATAATTTGATTAATGGCGATGGCAAACTAGGGCAGGCAGTTGTCTGATAATTTTCTACTACTAGCAAGAAAGTAAGCTCATTTCACTATGAGACTAATTAAAACCATGAAACAGGCTAATTTTTTGCAACCAACTTCTTCCCTAACTTTCCAAATCTAGTATACTTGTGACAAAATGTAATGTTTCCAACAAGACCCTCATTTAATGTTCAGCTACAAAAACACTTCCAGTTGAATCTACGGGACCGACATTTGTGCATAATGGGCAGACATAAAACTTTCATGGAACATAATTTTAAACAGATAAGCAATGAAAGGCACTGAATCAAAACTCAGAAAGCTCGTGAGAGAGAGAGAGAAGCAAACTACACTATAGTTGGCACTGGCAGCAAATGCCGAAGAAGAGGGGAAAAAGATACATACCATGTTCAATATAAGCAAGCAAAAACAAGACGAAACAATACGGCAAGGGCAAAGGGCCTAAAAATCAAACCTTTTTTTTTCTTGGCTAATTAATCCCAGAAAGAAAATTTTCCAACTTGGGAGTTTTTGAGTTTATGTGACGAGTGTTGATAGGCAGGGAAGAAATGAGGTAATGGGTGGCGAAAGGCGTGACATCATGAGACAATTAAGAAGTAGATATCTTTCAACTTTGTTAAAGGAAAGCAGTTCAGAGTAGTTTGCAATATAAGTACATTCGAGAGTACTGTGCTTAACTTTATTGTCGCCACACCACACGACCTCTCATTTGGCGGCAGCTTTTATTACACTAAACAGTCCCCTGTTTTACGAGACTAATTGCTTATTTTTGTTTTATTTTTATCATTATGGAGCACATGGTTTAAGGTTCCATGAATCTCTTGCTTCTCTTGTTTCCTTGGATATCTTATTACTATATTGATACCACTTAGTTCTTCCTTGTTGTAATCTCCTCCAAGTATAGTGCGTCTATTTGGTTGCTTTTGTGCGCCCGTGGTTTTCTCCCGATTTGGGTTTCCACGTAAAAATCTTGGTGTCATCTTGTTTTGATTCTTTGTGTTGCATTGTTGTGTTGTTCCTGTTTTGCTTCCGCATTGCGTTGTATAACGATTGTACAGATACCACTTAACAGAGGGTTTTGAAAAGAAAAGACTAGATTAGAAAATGAAATATAAAAAGAAAATATAAAGGGAAAATATAAAAATCATTATTTTCATGAAACGACGTCGTTTTGAGCATTACCAAACGACATCGGAAATTCCGGCTTCCACTTCACTACCAATTTGCCCGAAATAATTGACCCATGGGACAATTGCGAAACATAGTAAAATTATTATTTTATTTTTCGAGTTCAAACGAAGTCAACGCAAAGTTATGATTTAAATGACAATTAGCCTTTCTATAAATAAATAAAAATCAAAGTTTGATTTGTTCATTTTTTCTATAACATCAAATAAATGAATAAAACAAAAAATCAAGCTTTACTTTTATGTAATTTGTAAAATTAATAATGTTGATAATAATTTTAAGGTATTAGAATCAAACTAAATGTATAAACAAAACAAGTAATACTAATACAGACTAAAGAAAGTGATGCTAACGAATAATGCTCACATAAGATATGCAGCATAATATTCCATCTTATTTTAATTGTAATATATCTTAACCGTCTAACTTAACTTCTATATATATATATATATGTTGTAATCGAATGGGAACTAATTTTTATTGCAAAACTAAGAACATATCATAACTGCACGTTTTTTGGATCTGATGAATGCAAAGCATGATACGTGGCGTCATTATAATAGTAAAATGATATTTTAGTAATTTTGTTTTTGATAAGTTATGCTATAATCGATTTTTGTGGAAAAGATTTGATTGATTATGAATTTTGATTTTTATGGAAAAAATCGTAAGACGCATAATGATATAGTTAATGATGAATAATTATACATTCGTCTACGATTAATGATAACTTATTCTGCCGATAATGATACTATTTTTTATTCTGATAATGATACGTTATGGAAAAGATTTGATTGATTGTGATTCCGATTTTTGGGAAAAAAATCGTGAGTTGTGGTATATCTTATCCACACATAATGATATGGTTAATGATGATTAATGTTACATTAATCTACGATTAATTATAACTTCTTCTGCCGATAATGATACTATTTTTCATTCTGATAATGATACTTTATTCGTGTGAAATGATACATTCTTTATTTGATAATGATACATTATTATTCTCATAATGATACCTTCTTATACTTATAATAATACATTCTCATCCGATATATTGAATTTTTTTTCCTATTAATGAAAATGATATATATAGATTAAACTAATGATATAATTCTACACATATAATAATATCTGCATCGTGAGATTTTTCCCTAAATCGTGGAATTTAAAGAGATCCCATGATTTTCGGATTTTTCTAAAATCGTGTGATTTTTTTGTACAATTATGTCCTTTAATGATGTTTATATCAAACAATAATGATATATTTTTTTCCTACAATCTAGTCCGTTCATTCGAGATCTTATGGTGTATATTAGTTCTTAATTATGCATCTAGAGAGTATTATATATCATTTTAACACAACTATATATATATATATATATATATATATATTTAGATTCATGAAAAAGCCTCTTAAGAAACACTTCAAAAAGTCCATATAAATAAATTGAATTTTAAGTAAGAAAAGTTCAACTTAAGACCTATGACTGAGTAGTAAGATCTACTCTAGCGTTGACTTCACTTAACTTTGTCATTATTAGTAGTAATGGGGGATTACGTGAAACTAAAGTTAAAATCTATAAATGAGAAATGGCAATTCTTGGATGATTATTTTTTTGATACAAGACAATATTACGTCTGAATTGAATACATTACAAAAACTTTTCTTTTATTTAGATAATAACGAAACTAATATAAATGAACCAAAATTCAAATAAAATTAAAGTAAAATCCACACATAAATGACACTCAAATCTTAGTCCTTTTGTTTACTAAAAAGAGTCTTTTAGTATACTAGATTTGCCACTCACAAATAAATGAGACCCAAACCCTATTCTTTATAACGAGGATGAATTTTTTTGGAAAATATGTATTTTCAATCTTTGTTTTTTTTTTTCATGTGCTCCATAGAGTGGATAATTATTATAGCCGGCCAGGATAGAAGTTTTTTCCAAGAAACTTCTTTTTTCTTATTTTTCACGCAAATTCAAATTCATGATAATAATGTATTGATATAATATTATTATCATATATAAGATATTGATGTGATAAAAAAAAATTTCATCTCAGAGAACATGAAATAAAAAGGTGAAGATCATTAAAATGTGATGAAATTGTTCCACATTTTCTTATCTCCAATTTTTCAATTCGTATCCATTTTAGTAAACAATAAATTAACATATATTATTTTTATTAATCTAAGCTAAAAGTAAAGGCCGACTCTCCAATGTCTTACTTTTGCCATTTAACAAAACTCATCAGTTTTCGATGACGAAAATTAAAGAAAAGATTATAATAAATCTTGCAATTAAGCTATATATAGATGACACCCGGATTTATGCTCTTTCACGTAATATTTCCATATAGCAAATTGACATGTGAGAATAATGGGGTTGAACGATTATGATTTTGAGAAACTTTTCATAAAGTAAATCAAGATTAATCATTAGTATTCAAATTAAGTTGGCACTAATTCGGTGGTTAACTTATGATGCCCAAATGGTCGACTCGTGAGTTGAATCAATACCAAATTTAATTTTTTAATTTTTTTTAATATTATTCATGCCATTTTTTTAAAGTTGGTAGCTAACATCATCATATATCATTAATTAAATATTTTTGACATGTCCATAGCATGTCTCACACATTATAAGTTGAATTTCAGTTTTTTAACAATATTGAAGATAGTACTTGAGTTACTATTAAGTTTCCCATTATTTAAAAAAGATACCAAGCACTGTCGGGTGCATTCAAATTGAGTTATTCTCTTTCATTATTACAAATGTATCATTGGAATTCAATTTTCATGTAAATAAAAGAAAATAGAATGACTTACATTTTATATATGCAATTAGTTACAAAGACCATAAAATTTAAATTTTCAATCTATGACAGGAGTCCACCTCACAAACCACGAGTCACCTGGCAACGACGTCGTATATACTTGGTTCCCTTGGCTTTGTCCAAATTTTCTACTGATAAATATCCTCACATTCTTACACTCTTCATCTCTCCTTCTCAGCTCTCTCGAAACACTCAAAAAGCTATCTTCGTTTCCATCGATTTTTCAGATCGTAGATCTAATGGCCAAGGATCCAATTCGCGTTCTCGTCACCGGCGCTGCTGGTAGCAACTCTTTCCATGTTTACTTTTGGACTACTTCTCTTATTTGTTAAAGTTCATTTTATTTGCGGATTATTTTATGTGTGTACAGTTGGATCGGCGATTCCACTCGATTTATTCGTTGGATTGTTAGCATATTATTTTGATTTGATGCTTTTGAAGTCGATTCTCGGGAGATCTATGATTTGCTTATATCTGATTTTTTTAAGCATATTAACATTTTCTCTTACCGTATTCCTCATGAATTAAATGGCTGTTCAGGTGAAGTTTTGCTTTCGTTAGTAGTTTTGCATAGTTTTTTCGGATTTATTTGTATATTATTTCGTGTATGCATAAATGTATACATACATATGTGGTTGACTATGCTAGACTGAACTTTGGGGTTTATTTAAACTTGATGCTCATTCTTTTGTGAGAGCTACGGGATCCTTCTTTCTCTGAAGTGATTTGAGGCAATACTATGGAATATGAAGTGATCCCAAATGTATTTGCAGACAGGATGGTCCTATAATCCTGCTTGACTGTTGAAATTTCAACCTTATCTTAACTACGTTTTGTTTGGATGGAATATGACTATCTGTTTCATTGTTAGCATTCATAGATTGTTCAGCATGATAGTTTTGAGGAACAGTATATATACCAAGCTGTGTTCACGATATTGTATGGAACAGTCAAATATTAATGCTATTTCTTTGCCTTTCAGGGCAAATCGGATATGCTCTTGTTCCTATGATTGCTAGAGGAGTTATGTTGGGCGCAGACCAGCCTGTGATCCTCCACATGCTGGATATTGCACCAGCTGCTGAGGCACTTAATGGTGTTAAGATGGAATTGGTGGATGCAGCATTTCCACTTCTTAAAGGTAGACTCTCTTGATAGATCTCTGTACTTTCTTATGTAAATTATTTACTAATTTGAATACTTATATGCTTCATCATTTCAGTTGATAGTAAGGCATTCCTAATTTATATAACTTTGTGATCAGGTGTTGTTGCCACCACTGATGCGATTGAAGCTTGCACTGGTGTGAATATTGCTGTGATGGTTGGTGGATTCCCAAGGAAAGAGGGTATGGAGAGGAAAGATGTCATGTCCAAGAATGTCTCCATCTACAAATCCCAAGCTTCTGCTCTTGAGAAGCATGCTGCTGCTAACTGCAAGGTGATTACTCATCAGTATCTTTAAAGTTAAAAATGACACGTTACATGTCATGAAAAATCTGCAAACCCAAAAAAAAAATTATGACTATTGAGAATATGTATCCCAGCGTGTTTTCCTCACAGGAAAAAGCGAAAATAAATTGTTGTATGTAAATAACTTAAAAATTATTGAAGGGCAATGCACCTGCTGGAAACAAAGTTTTAGAACAATATATTGTTGGGTTGTAGTTTCAGTTGTTGGGTTTCCTGTACTAACTTAAAATTCTGTCTTTACCCCAGGTTTTGGTTGTTGCTAACCCTGCCAACACCAATGCGTTGATCCTGAAAGAATTTGCTCCATCTATCCCCGAGAAGAACATTACTTGTTTGACTAGATTAGACCATAACAGGGCTCTTGGGCAGATTTCAGAGAGATTGAATGTTCAAGTGTCTGATGTTAAAAATGTCATTATTTGGGGAAATCATTCCTCAACACAGTACCCTGATGTCACTCATGCTACTATAAACACACCGGCTGGAGAGAAGCCTGTACGCGAACTCATTGCAGATGACCAATGGTATTTAGATCTTTTTATATTAAATTTTTATTTTTTGGTCTGTAAGACTACTTTATTGACAACCTACATTGCTTTCGGTATTTTTCTCAGGTTGAACACAGAATTCATTACCACTGTCCAGCAGCGTGGAGCTGCTATTATCAAGGCGAGAAAGCTCTCTAGTGCACTTTCTGCTGCTAGTTCCGCTTGTGACCATATCCGTGACTGGGTTCTTGGAACTCCAGAGGTATGCATTGCTTTATATCGATTATCATGTTGGCCCAACAAAATTTATTGTACTCATTCTCATCTCATGTTTGGTCTTCCAGGGCACTTGGGTATCAATGGGTGTGTACTCTGATGGTTCATACAATGTTCCTTCTGGACTCATTTACTCCTTCCCGGTTACTTGCAAGAATGGAGAATGGTGCATTGTTCAAGGTGAGAATATGAGTGACGATATCATTTCAGTCTAGTTAATTTGTTGCAAAACTTCGCATACAAGTATTACTTGTTTCTGTTTAGTTTTTCAGCAGAATAGATTTTAAGGAATTTGATCGGGTCTTCAATATTTGTTATGTTAACTCAGCTTTACTACATTTCCAGGACTGTCCATAGATGAATTCTCGAGGAATAAGTTGGATTTGACTGCTAAAGAGCTCAGTGAGGAGAAAGATCTCGCATATTCCTGTCTGTCTTAGGCTTTCCCCGTATTGCTCAATAGCATAGTTGTTTCCTTAGTGGGAATAGCAGTCAGTTTTGAATAATGCCATTGTGTGATCGTCAATGGTGAAAAAAACTTCACTGCAGTTGTTGAAGTACTTGTGTTTGAGAGGGATTTTTCATAATTGATACAGACTTTATTGCCATCGAAAATGTATGCGTAACATTTTGATGGAATGAGTTCATTTGAGAAATTTCTTGTAATTTCCGGAGTTTTACAAGATTTGTTTCTCTTATAATTGCATTAGTATCAGTGGTGTCCGGTAAATTCATCTTCTTGAATTAGGTAGGGACATGTCAAGTACATGTGATTCAGTGAGAGAATAAGTCGCTCCCTTACATTTTCGAATGCGGTATTTTTTTTCCTTTTTTTGGTTGATTGGAATTTGGAGGGGAATGGGTGAGTAATTACCAGGCTAAAAAACTCCCACCATCGACTCTACATACAACAAGTGTTTTTGTCAGCCGCCGTCACGATGTGAATTGATTCCTCCTTATCCTTTCTGTTATTACACACTGAAGGAGAGCATCATATTTTTCATTGTTCGGGTGATCTGGTTTGAGCGTAACCAATGTGTTTTCGACGGAGAGTGCTTTTAACACCATCAAATTTGCTAAAAATAGCCCTCAAAGAAACCAAAGCTGCTCTCTTGGGGTTATGTTTAATAGCTGGGCTGGTTGCACCATCCTTAGAAACATGGGTGGTTAAAGGGCGGCCTCCAGAACCCCCGAATCCCATTCCAATGAGCTGGTGGTCCATGCCGCCAGCTTGGATAAAAGTAAACACGGATGGCTCCTCCCATAGCGCATCCATGCAGGAGGCGTTTTCAGGGTTTTTCAAAGTGGTTGGCTGCTACCACTTCACAGAAACCATCAATGTGCCATGGCTGTTGAGCCGGAATGGCTGACTGAGCTCGGACCCATGTTCTTTCTCAGTGAAGGACTCAATAAGTCAATGGTCGAGCACAGGGAGAAGCAAAAGCAGGAGAAGATGGCCATGGAAGAGGAGATGGAGAGTGAGGAAGGTTCGAGAAGAGACGGAGAGAGAGGAGAGAGGAGAGAGGAGAGAGAAGCAGAAGAAGAAGAGACAGAAGGAGCAACAAGGCAAGGGTTGAAGAGAGGGGCTTCAACATATCTTAGACCCTAAAGGCTTGAGCTATAACTTTTTTTCATGAATTGATATTTACATATTTCATTTTTGTGGCCCCAATTCATATTTCTGCTGGATATAAAGCGTTAACGATGTATATAAATCAATATATTTAGGTCACGTTACAGAGCTACAAAATAAGTGGGAATAAAGAATTGATGAAACGAGAGCATAATGGATCGAGATATAAGAAGTTCATGAAGGATTCTGCTATTTATGTCAAGTCACAGAACTTGGTTCAAAACAAAGTAGACCAAACAAAATAACTTTCAAAACTTGAATTGCTATATGATCCAACAAATAGGCAATAGCTCAAGACTTCCTAGGTTTGCTCGTCGCCAACTGCGACTCCGCCTGTGAATTTACAAGGAACAACATTCTTGGTCAAGACTTGATGTAGTAGTGCTGTATATTCTAAAACTTCAAAGGATAGATTGTTACCTCCTTTTTCACAGATTCTTCCTTCTCTGACAAAATCAACTCGATATGGCATGGTGACGACATGTAGGCTGAGAATAGTGTCATATTAGTACATACAGAAAGTTACAGTTATAAAAGGAAAAGATTAGAATGATATGCCAACATACGGTTAATCCTTCCATGGGCACGGTATGTCCGACGCCTTTGCTTCTGGGCCTGGTTAAC
>JAYDZE010002232.1:0-29209 GCA_034509125.1 Monilaria moniliformis
TTGTCTTTATTTTACAAATAAGTTAATTAAAATAACTAACTAAAATTGAAGCATTAAAAAAAATGATAAAATGATAAAAAATGAGTTGTGGCTGAATTTTTGGGGCTGGGATAATGGTGTTGTGACTGAAAAGTAAAATGCTGACGTGGTAGCCGAAAATTGAGTTGTGGTTGAATTTTTTGACAATTTCCTTTTTAAAAACTAATGCGTCAAAATGCAAAACTAGTTATTTTCATATCCTTGTTAATTAGTGCTGCAATAATTCATGTAGCTTGTTGAATAGGGTAAAGTCGTTGGCGTGTACAAGTGTCACTACAATGCCAACTCTTTGATCAAATTCACTAGTTGCATCATTTGACAGATGTTACGAGCAGATAACAATGGTTTTCCAAACAAATGATTTGAGCATGACAGCTACCATATTCGACTTAAAACTTTTGTTTGGAGAGCTGCAAGATTCACACACCTCTCACACATGGTTCACAGCATGACACGTAGAAGGTAGGACCAAAAGAAAGCAAATCTCTCTCTCTCTCTCTCTCTCTCTCATTAAGACAGCTTAATACGAGAAGCAAGTAAAGATGAAGAGAAGCTCAAGAATAACACATGAAGTCCATGATTACCACACTTTTTGGCCGACGATTTTCATAATTTACTCACTTCCACATCACTGCAACACCGGCCTCGCTAAATAATATTTCAAGTTGCATTTGATTTATTGATTTAAGGATTAAGTATAGTTTATGATCTAAAATTTACAAGCGTTGTCAAAAATAAGCTAACCTTTTCGTTTATTTTATAAAAACCATAACTTTTGTGTAAAGTTTTATTTTGACCCGACCGAGAATTAGGCCTCAAAAGACTAAATAAGATCTTCGAATTTTCGGAACGTGAAAATTAAATTGAAATTGTAATTACATTCTTATATTTTGATCGATATCGTAAATGATGTAGTTAGAAAATATGGTTAATTGGTTTAAATTAAATACACGAACTTTGCATTGACTTTGATTTTGCACATAACTTTTAATTCTTGTTTTCAAATATTACATTGTTTGTAATTTTCTCCAGATTTCATTTTACATAACTCACTGTCACAACATTATATGAAGGTACATGGTACTTATATAGAGCTTTAAATACATACATATATATATATATGTATGTATTAATTCTAAAAAAAACATGATAAACCAAATTAATTATAAATATCTGAGTAATATGAAATAAATTTATAATATAAGAATTTATATTAAAACGATAGAATTGCCATTAAGCCCTGTCCAACATGTTGATTGTCTTGACTAGCATGCGAAAGATGAAAGATGGGACAACTCACAAGATTTTTATGCATTGCACATGAATTTCATTGCTTCCCAAAAGTTTATTCCAAAACTCCCAATTCTGCAAAATTTGTAACGAAATTGGCCTCCTCTTACTATATCAATACTCCACTATTGTATGAACCACGTACACCTCTTCTTTTTTCTTCATAAAATTTAAAAAAATATCAAAATTATTTTTGTAACTCTTCTTTTCCTCCTCAAATAAGCAAACATTTAATTTCATATTAGTATGTTCGTCAAATTATTCCACCAACCTTCTGCTCGATCTTTTTTTTTTTTTTTCAAATTGTTTCTAGAAGTATCAACAACATAGAAAAGTATAAATGTGTTTCATTAATTTAATTGCATTGTATCTACGAAGAAACGAATTTCAGATAGTGATATTTTGTTGACCAGATTTCGACGTGGTCATGTCGTGCGGTTCACTACCACAAGCCCAAAATATAGAGAGTTTCTTCCTCATCAATACCTCTTTTCCTCTCACTTTCCTTTTCTTTTTTCTCTCCATTCATACTACAATTCTACAACTACTCTCTCTCTCCCTCTCTCTATGTATAATAAACAAATCCAGATTACTCCACATTCTTATACATATAATATAATAATTCTATTTTATAATCCGATTATTATAATCGCATACAAATAATATTTGTCCTCAAACCAACTCCCATACCCCCCCCCCCCCCCCAACAACCATAATTTTCTTATATATTAATTACATATATATTTAATCTTTGGCGTTCAAGACTCGCTGTCAAATTGGTGCTGCATACATTCAACAACTTGTTCTCCTCATGTCTCCGACATTGACTTCACAAGGTCTAGTCTTGGCCACCGCCATGGCCGTCTCCGCCGGCACCGCCGTCCTCTTCGATCTCCTCCGAGAAAAGTATTTCCCTCCCATCTCCCAACTTCATAAATCCCATCAAAAGCAACTCCTCAAATCTTGCCTATCTTCAGGTATAAAACACACTCACGCACATCTTTCTTGGTTTCTTGAATTATATTTTCTGAGTGTTTCTTGAAGGATGGTTTTTCTTGAAAATTATACTAAATTTGGCATTTGAATCTTTGGTGTCTCAGGCGGCAAGAAGAAGAAGAAGATGATGAAGAAAGTGAAATTTGCAGAGAATGTGAAGGAACCGAAGGGGAATGGCGAATTGTACAGAAAAGCAGAGAGGAAAAAATCTGAAATTCAGAAAAATTGCTGTGGAAATGAGTTCCAGAAAATGCCCGCGAATCATGCTGCTTTGTACAGTGGGATTTTGAAGGGTCGTGTGCAGAGAATGGGGTATTCCTATTGAATATTGCATATAAATTATTGATTCTGATCAATCACAGTTTTTTTTTTTTTTTTTTTTTTTTTTTTTTTTTAAGTTTTGAGTTTCGGTTTGTAGATGAAGAATCTTTGTAAATATTGATTAGCTAATAGTATTAGAAACTTTGATTTTGTGTAAATATAACCGTTACTACAATTTTTCTGGCCTAAATTAATGCCCAATTAACCAAGACTTGAGGTCCACCCATGAGCAAAAAATCATAATATTTGCACAATAGCCCTTCAAATTTCCAGAAAGTTTATTGCTGTTAGTGGTGCCTTTTTTTTTTATTGTATTTCATTTAAGATTATTGAGAAGAAAGATATAAAATTGCAGTTACTACAATTCTCTAATCAAGTAGAAACATCCTAAACATAGAATCTTGGTTCTGCTGGAATATATGTATCAGCTGTTAGTCTCGTGGGTTCGTGATTGAATTTGAATCCGACCGCTTGAAAAAGAAAAATGATGGGAGTTATATTATAAAATGAAATAAAATAAAATAGGATTGACATAAATCAATATCTGAAATAATTTTGTGGGCTATGAAATGGAAACGGAATCTTTAAAGGAGAAGATTCGATATCTCGTTTCTTCTCAATTCTCATGTTAGATAACCAATCCACTTGAGGCACTTCACATAGTCTTTTTTTTTTTTTTCTTGGCGTATTATTATGACTTCAAAATATTTCAATTCGAATATAATTTCTTTTAACACTAGAAATCAGAATCGAGATTAGTGGTTCGATTTTCGATTTTAATTTGATTTTGCTCACCCGTAAATGAAGAAAGTCCCTAAAAAGGGTTACAGACTTACAATTCTCTTTTATTGATGATATTACTAGAAAAATTTAAATACAAAATTCTAAATCTCTAATACGTCTCGCTCAAACTCAAAATTTTAATTTTATTTTTGTGCATACTGCATAGTTTATGAAAACTAAAAAAAAAATTGATAAATTCTTTAAAAAAATGAATGTATATTTTGTGTTACATTTTGACTTTATGGATTTTAGCTATTGATTCCGATTTTTCTTATAAAATTACTTATCTGTGTAAATAGTCCTATTATCTTGTATATTTTTCTGTAAATCAATCATTCCTGAATGAACACATGGTGGAGGAGACTCGAAAGGCTTAGGTTGAATTTGCCTATCCAAACAATAATACACCAATGTCAATAATCAAAATGCTCATCTCTTTACATCGAAGAATAGCATAACTTTTTTTAATTATTATTTATATATTTTTTGAGTTGTGGTGTGCAGTTGATTTTATAAAATAAAGTTGGCTAAAAATAGCAACTACCAGACATCCAGCTACATACATAATAGGAAAGCTATGAAATTTCTCCTTTGTCGGAGAAGCAGAAAACAGAACCGCGAGGCGTATCGCTGAGAAGCGATCGATTTCAGGAAGGAATAATTGCAATGTAAAGTTCTCTACCAGCTCCAATTTTGTACAAATTATTCGTGCATTGCTCAATTTCTTGTCCAATTTATGTAAATAATTACATGATTTTTTTTGGGTAAACGGCAGAAGCTAATCAGCAAATCCTTCCTGTCATCGACGCTTACATTGAGAGCCTTCCTGCGGTTCTGGTTGGTCGCTGCTTCGATTTTTGAGGCCGTTGCTCGCATGGGGTAGGCATTTTTTATTAACAAAATTGCATTTTTTAAATTCTGGGTTTGCATTCTTTTATTTATTTACTTTCCCAATTTTATGTTCTCTTTTTGGCAATTTGACAAATTTCGTTTATATTTTGTAGTTCTTTGACAATTTCTGTGAATGATTGATTCTCAGTCAATGGTTTTTGGGTTAGTTGTGTTTGTGTGGTTAATTTGAGTAAAGATTAGAATTTAGCAATAAATGAGCATCTCGATGCTTTTAGTAGTCGTTCAGTAATATTACATTCGTGTTAGTTAAATTTTTGTGATCTGTTTCTCAGTAATAGTAATGCTTGGAATGCCCAATACAGATGAAATAATTGATAATCGATACCTATCGTTATATAATTCAAGAAAATTTGATTTTTTCCATCATGAAGAACACTCTGAGCATCTTAGGAAATATAAGTCAAACATGAACACCTCAAAAACCCAACAAGCTTTTTGCGCCTTTTTTCTTCCAAGAGCTTTGTAACGAATTTTTTGCGAATCGTTACCTTGTTTTAAATGTCAGGAGCCCTTATATAACTGTGACTCATTATATATAGGAGTAGATAATTCCTCAATGAATCAGCTAATGTTTGACCTTTTTTCTGAACTAATATTTCCTACTTGATTAACGTTAGATGTAATCTATCCATTGCTTTTCTCCTTACTAGTTACTAGATGGTTGATGTGTGTTGTGGTTGTCTATGACAGATTAACTTAATTTTCTGCACTTGGTGTTGTTAATTGGAAACGAGCAACGGTTGTTTCTTGAGCTGTTGAAAGAGCAGAATAAGAGATCCTAGCGGGCGCCAAAAGCTACCATATCAGTAGCTTTTGATCAGCCACCACCTGAGAAATGAGATCTAGCCCAACATGCTTTGGAAGGCGCATATCCTCAAGAGATATGCCGACCCCAAAGCATGCAGATCAAGGTGCTGGCTGTTCAAAAGAATCAACTGAATTTGTAAATCATGGTCAGTTCATTATTGGCATTTATGGCTATGCTTGAATTGTTGTAATTGTTCAAATGAATTATGTTACAGTTGTGTTGCTTTGGGTTCTGGTTCAGTTCCTTTCTCTTTTGCCACTGTAATGCTCATTTTAGCTGCTGAATATGAGAGACGGGAATATTTTGAGTTTATTGATGCTCAATTCCCCTTGTTGCTTCTACATCGAGTATTCTTCCCATCAACTAGGAGAAGTTGGATCTATCTCTATGTTTCTTCTGTTGTTTCATGTGCATATGTTACTAAGGAAGGAAGAAAATGTATTTTCTTCAAATAATGAACTTTATTCTTTCATTATTTGTGTCATCCATCTCTATGCTGCTACTATTTCAATGATAAATGGATTCTCATTTGTATAGGCTTTTGGCTATAGGTCTTATTCTTTGGAACGAGAGCAGAGAGAAATGGGTAGGGGATAAGAAGATAACCACTCGATCTCAATTGTTGCGTGCGCTGAAATTAAGGTAACGAGCTCTCCTAGACTATATATCATGTAACAGATTACTGATTCGAACAGAAATGAGACAGTCCGAATGTTACAGTTCTGAATGGGTGGGCAACAATATCGGCCTCAATAGTCAAAATTGACTTCTACTATTATATGATCGGATAAATAATGAAACCTCTATGCTGTATGCTTCATGTATTAAGAAAATCAAATACTAGCTATATATTGACGCTATGTGCTTTTTTCTCACAAGATCACGTATCTGCATGGATGGAAAGCTCCAGCTTTGCTTTGTGAACACGAGCAAGGCCAAGCATAAGCTGCTTAACAGCAGAGAGCCGTTTCCCGGACCTGTTCCGCTTGGGGTATGTTATGCGCTTGTATATGGTTGTTCGTACGTGCAAGCAAGTTAGCCGCCGTGACTGACTATTTTGATAAACTTTGCAGGAAATGGTGGATTTACTGGTTAATGTATGGGATGATGAAGGAATGTATGAGATGGTCTAAGCAGGGAGACATAACAGAGGCTTCTTTCGATGAGTGTAAGTAGTGATCAGTAACGTGTTCAAAATGACTGATTTATTGGACAAGAATTGTTTTTTTGGGCTGTAGATAAGATGTGGGAATTATGCAAGGTTGTTGTGCCATTTTTGTTGGTACTATTCAAACAACTTTCTCCCTCTTTCATTATTTTTTTCATTTTTCTGCAACTAATTGGAGTTGTGATTATATATAATCTGCGGTTTTTGTCCTTTCGAAAATCCACTTGTTGCAACTCTCTTTAAATGGCCTTGAAAGTTTATTATTATCAGCATATTGCCATACTTTTTGATGTGTTTTGCTAAAATATCTCAATATGAAAATATTCGAAAAATTAGGAAAATAAAAATCACGACACTCCAACACTTCTTTTAAAAATATTGCCGGAGAGAGAGAATCCGACATAGGATTTCTAGATTTGTATGCCGGAATTCTGAATATGTCCAATCTAAAAGTGGAATAACATGCAGGACACTCCGACATACAAAGTTAGGAATCCATTTGCCAATATTCATGCCATGAGTTGGTAATAATCAAATTAAACCACACAATATTTGGTTACAAATTAATATCAATATCTGGAGCTCGATTTAGTAATTGAGTTCTGAAGTTTGTTTCGCAATTTTGCTCATAGTTAAAGAAACGGCCAAGTATATGCAGGGATATGAAATTACTTGTTAAGGGTTTTTACCTATACACGATGGTTAAAAATTATCACATTTAGGTTAATAACAGTTATATATAGCCGTCGTGTATAGGTTAATAACCATCACCTAAAATGATAGTATACATTATATCATATATGATAACTAGCGTGTAATCTGTCGAAATTCGACGAGAAATCACTTTACGTCATGATTATCGTCATAGTATATGACATAGTCTTTATATAAATTATATCTTTAATTAATTTTATTTGATTGCATTTAATTGGTAGTACAATTCAAATGATAATAATCTTAATCACTTTGTCAAATAAATATCTATTTTTGTTGCGAGCTAAAATAAAATTACCTTTTTATATGAAATTTTCATTTGATAGAATTTCACAAAAAAAAATTGATGTTGGATTGAAAAATTAGAATAATAAGAAGAAGAAAAAATTGATGTAGGATTTGATAGTGGATTGATACATCACATTTGCTGTTAATTATTGTATATATTTTGAACAATTTTCTTAAATTGACGGATAAAAAATAATTCAAGATCACATCTTTTATCTGAACATCATCTTGTCTGGAGTTTGAAATACCGTATTTGACTCCAGAGCATCGCTATTTGAAATTTTGAAAGAGCATAACTGACCTTTAAACATTATCTCATCTAGAACTTGGAAGATCAGAACTTGATTTGTGAGAATAATCTCATTTGTAACTTGTAAGACCATAACTAACTTCTGAGAATTATCTCGTTTGGACCTTGAATGGTCATACTGACTTTTGAGCATCATCTCGTTTGAAGTTTGAAAGACCATAACTAAGTCATAAGCATCGTCTCATTTTAAGCTTGAAATACCTGAATTGAGTTCTGAGCATCTTCTCATCTATAGTTTGACAAACAACTTCTAACTTATGAGCATCAAATTGTATAGCGTTTGAAAGACCAAAACTGATTTGTAGGCATTATCTTGTTTGGACCTTGACAAACAATAGCTGAGTTTTTAGCATCATCTAGTTTGGAGCCAAAATTAAATTATGAATATCATCTCGTATGGGCCACTTCTAATTTAATAGCATCATATTGTCTAGAGTTTGAAAGACCATGATTGAGTTCCGAGAATCATCTTGTCTGGAACTATAAAAAACCTATATATTAACTCTTAGTATAAATACTTATCAATTAATTGATTAATCTGTATTGTTATTGATTTAATACAAATGATAATTTTGCCATGTTGAGCAAATAAAAAAAAACTTATGTAAACACGTTAATATGAATTATTTTAAAAATATTAAAAGCCATTTATTATTATATTTTAAAATTATTGTATATGAAAATATCAATGTGTAGAAAATAATTGTATGCTTACCAAACAATTAGAATTTTCAGCTTTCTCGAGTACCTTAGTAAACTCGTCATTTATTTATGTTATTTCATTTTTTTTTAAGTTGAATCGAATAAATTAAATTTCTAATTTTTACATTGACGCTAAACTAAACTTCACTTAAGAAAATATCAAATAATTAAAAGTTTCAATCCAATTATTGATCAAATTGGTTAAACCAAATAAAGGTTTTAATTGTGAAAAAATTAGTAATAACTCGTATCAAAGTTGGCTGATGATTTTATAAAACATAACAAAATAAAATTATCTATCTTTTTTTTTTTAGTTTTACTACAATAAAGCATAATGTATTATCAATGAACTAATTAGTTCAACTGGGTGCTAATAATGTGCTATCAAATTAAACTAACAAAATGTTAGATATTGTCATACACAGTTATTTTGATCTGAAATTTACTTTGTCATTTAAAATGAAGCCTTATAAAAAATCAATGTGAGATTTCAATTGATGAAGCCTTAAAGTATTATTAGCCAAATTAATATAAAAATTTACTTTATTGTTTTGGCATATTGACTTCTATCATTTGACAAACTTCTTTATTGGCCAAAGTATTATTAGTCAAATTAAATTAATTTTTTAATAAAAAATATAATTATTTATTTAATTAGTTGGTCGAATTAAATCAATGGTGCAAAATATATATAGAATGAAATACTACACATAACTATTTATATAGGCTTTATTCAAGGTGGAGTATGATTGAAGATCAATGTGTTATTGGTGTTGTGGGGAAAGTAAGAACGAAGAAAATATTATATAAATTAACATTTATCTTTGCCAATATATTACTATCAACAAATATTTATGAGTATAAAGAAGTTAATATATGAATCTAAAGAAGCTAATTAAAATATGGGTTTTAAAATCTCACAAATTCTTATATTGTTATTTTATATAAATTTTTCATTTGGTAAAATCTCATAAAAATTGAATGTTGAATTATAAAATCACTAAATTAAAAAAATAAATAAGAAAATTTAAATTCTTTAATTTATTGTTCTAGCAAATTGACTTCTAGTATTTGAAAATTTTATTTATTGATCAATGTATTATTAGTCAAATTAAATTAAAATTTTAATAATATAATATAATTATTTATTTGACTTAATAATTAATTAATTGTCAAATTAAGTTTATGGTGCAAAATACATGTAGGATGAAATACTACATAAAAAATATTTATATAGATTTTATTCAAGGTGGAGTATCATTGAAAATCAATGTGGGATATGAATTGTGAGGAAAATAAGAATAAAGAAAATATTATATAAATTAACATTTTTTTTGCCAATTTATTACTATCAACAAGTATATATGGATATAAAGAAGCTAATAATGAGTCTAAAGAAGCTAATGAAATATAACTCTTAAAGTCTCACAGACACTTTCAACGCTTTACAAAAAAGTCTCACAAACTCTTATATAGATTTTCAATTGAAAATCTCATAAAAAATTAATGTCGAACTATGAAATCACTAAATTAAAAGTATAACATAAGAAAAATAAAATCTTATAATTTATTATTCAACACATGGACTTCTATTATTTGACAAACTCAACTATTGGCCAAAGTATTATTAGCCAAATTAAATTAAATTTTTATATGTGCAGTGTAGTACATACCATCGTGCTAGTTGCTTTTAAAAGCGTAAACTTTAGGTCAAATTGCAGTTACAATCACACTTTTACATCTTATTAAGACGATATGTAAAATTTTGATTTGTTGTATGAAATATCACCCCAAGTTTGACCTTTTTTTAATTTGTCAAACTATTGATTTCAAAGGAATTATTGTCTTTGACGGAATTAAGAAGATAAACATTTTTTGCATATGACTTGATGTTCAATTAATACTTGCTACCATAATGTTTTTCACAAAATCTGCAAGTATTAGATATTGTTGTGGTTGTTATTACTACTATGTGGGGTCTATAGAAAGAAGATGTATGGTGGATAAAAGTTTAGAGGTTAGGAGAGTCTGTTTGGTCTGAAATGGATCTGCATGCTCGAGCACAGCACAACCTCATAAATGACGTCAAAAGTGTTTTTCTACAGAAACTTGAAACACCCACTACATATGTCTTGCAGTATAGAAAGGAATAAATTGATTTTGAATTTATAGAGGACTTAATTAGTGGTATGTGCAATCAAAGAAACAACTTGTCAATGCTAATACAAAAATGAATTAAAGAAGTTTTGATAAGCTCATTATATCAAATCTTCATTCAATAGTTGGTCATGTCGTGTGGAACACAAACCATCAAAATGGTCCAAAGTTGATGTAACGACAATTTTGAGTGTCTAATTCGCCATTTTCTTATTATTTCTTAGATTTCCATTCATACAATATATCAGAAAGTAAAATATAATATATGTACTTCTGAAACTGAGACGACTGGATTTTCCATTGGATTCTCCCATGCTACCTAATATTGTTTCTTTCTATTCTTCCAGAGGTAAATTAGGTGACCTTTTACTTTAAATTACTGTTATCTCTTGAATTTCACATCACCATGTATTGCGAAAATTGCCCTTCTGGGCTGGGCGGTCGCCACCTGTTGCACCCCAATTCAAGGCTTTATGATTACAGTTTCAACAACGGTAACTTTCCTACTTTGTCTTTGTATTACTTCTGGAAAAAAATTAAATATATATCTATTATTATTGTGGTCGTCGTTTTTATTATTATTAATAGTATGTAAAGTAAGTTTATAAATTTGGTAGTGTTTATAGACTTTATGACCACAATTTTGACTTTTTAGTTACTCATATAAACTATATTTAGATATTCGTGTTTTTTTTTTTTTTAAATATATACGCGTGCGTGTACACACATACATACTTTGACGAAGACGAAGAGATTTAATAAAAATAAATGTTATATCAATAATTATTAATATATTCCTTTCAATAAAATAATTATTCATGTATTCCAGACCGATTGTTGAGAAAGGCACTGTGGGTAAAACAGTCAGTTACATCCACCACTACCAACATTCTGATGCTACCATTTTCCAGGTTACCAATCATTCTCTCCAAAAAGTGATTTACAAAGGGGAGAGAGAGAGATAGAGAGAGAGAGAGTCTAAAGCCTAAAATCTAAAAAAAGAAAGCAGCAGCGCATCATTAATATGAAGATAAACTGCCTATGATTTTGAAGCTTCTTTGCCTTGATCTCAATTTGAATTCATTCGATGAAATCGAATGTCCATCGTTATTCTAAGACACTAAATAAAAGGAAACTTTGAATTCAATCCATACTACATATACATGCAAATTCTTTATTTTAGTTTAATTTATTTTTTAATTACTAAAAATAAAATATATATAATATGGGTTCAAACTTGCAATAGAAGATGAATTATTTGGAGGGGAACATGTTTCTTAAGCAATGCTGCAAACTCCATACCGAAAAGCATTTCCAATAAAGTTAGTTAATTTTCCAAGAAGTTGATGAGCACAAAAGTGTGAAATATTCAACAAATATGGTCTTAAAGATACGCCTCAAAAGTCAAGTTATTTTTATCTTCTCCGTAACATTAATTATATCGTTGACCCATATTTATTTTTCAGTTTTAATATATGGAAATATACCTACGTTTTAGCTGTCACTTAGCACAATTGGGACTATAAACTAGTTATATTATATACATATCCCGTAAGTAGCTGAGCTTCGTGCATGTATTCTCTTCCTTGTGCTTTTTCCGTTAAAAAATATTTCATCCATCCACTAAAAATAGTCTTATTAGTAGACAATACGAAATTTAATGCATAATTGGTAAATTAAGAGAGAGAAGGAGAAAAAAATTATTGGAGAGAGAAAAATGATTGATATAGTGTTATGAATTTTTTTAAAAAATAGAATGAGATTAATTTTAGTGGAAGAAGTATATTTTCATAGAATCACATATAGTTCACGTTTTTGCATATAATTAGCAAGTGACACACATACACGTACGGTAACATGACAAAATAATATATGGGGTCGGGGCTATGTTAACAATTATTTGATATTCGTTCTCACTTTGTCAAAATAGTTAATCCACATTATTACTTACTAGATGTCTAGAAGTGTTCATTCAGTACCCTACTTACACATTTCTTTTTAATTCGATGTTAGATATCATAGAAATCTTAGGAGGTACTCCATTTTAAGCTATAGATAGAAGAATTCAACTACGTACCAAAGTCTATCTTTTAGTTGATGTGGTCTCTCCAACAATGGTCAACTCATCATATGAATCTCACCCATCACCCACTAAAGTTCACCTTATCTCACAGATCTTAATTATATCTGAAATACGATCCTAATTGATCTCAAATTAACTATAATTTAATGCACTCAATATATTTAATGCACTCAATATGTAAGCGATTTGATTACATATAGGTCACTTGATTCACAGTCTAAGTCTCTCTCTCTCTCTCTCTTTTATATTTTATCTGTTTTATATATTGTATAACAAAAAAGCACTAGTAGCAACTGTGAATAGTAAAACCCTAGATGTATAGTATTCATTAGAATAAAAAAAAATAGATATGTCAGAAAATGAAAATGAGTTCAACTTTGATCACTACCAGAGACATCAAAAACAACATTTTCCCAAAAGGAGAAAGCCATCAGTGTGAGATGGCAATTGAAATTGGTGCAAGAGGCCCATGATTTCTGAACACTGTAAAACTGTCCTGTCCCTCATTCTCCACACAGTGCTCAACTTTGTCTTCAAATGCATAAACACATGCCCATTTTCCCACACTTTAATTCCCTATCACAAAAATCACCACTCCTTCCACCACTATACACCCATGGCTCTATCAAGAAACCACCACCACCACCACCACCTCTTCCTCACTTTTGCACTCACATCCATCTTCCTTTCCTCTCTCCCCCCTTCCTCAGGTAAACAACTCGTAGATGTTACGCGAGGTGAAATAAACAAACCTAGCCCAGATGCTATATATGTATAATGGATGATATTCCTAATATGACCTCCATATAATTGCATGTGGGATTAATATTAGATTAATTAATTAATTATGTTTTTGATGATCAGGTGGGATTAGGGCATCGTCATCAAAAGATGAGGAGGAGTTGAGGAAGATGGTGTTGGGGTCGAGGCCGCCTGCTTGCGTGAACAGATGCATGAGTTGCAGGCCCTGCGAGGCTACTTTGGTAATTCCACCTCACCAAAGCAGGAAATGGGCAAATTATGGAGTATCATCTCACAGAGAAGATGACAGCTACTATCTTCTATCGTGGAAATGCAGGTGTGGGAATAAGCTTTATCAACCTTAATTCAATCAAACATTTCATATTTCTACTGTATAAATTTGTATCAGACGCATAAATTATAAACTACATTATCAAAAATAATTAATATTAATTTGGTGTATTTTTGAGGATTTTTATATGACTGTGAGTTCAATTAATTATCGCATGTATGGATATTGCCGTGTTGTCTGAACAGATTAACTAGTGAGGTTTAACCGTCTTTCTCTCTCTATTGTAAAATCTTATTTGGTTGCCCAAGAGAGTCTCACCAAATGCACTACGACCATATGTATTTATTTGTTTAAATTTGTTGATAGATAAAATGTGAATGTTACAGTGTACAATTGTCCTTCAGGTTTGATGTATATATATATATATACAAGATAAATATTCAAATAATTAAGGAGAGATTGCATGTAAGAATTTGATCAATTCTATATTTAGGGTGTGTTCTCTTTCGTTGCAAATTTATCATAGATAAATAGGGGATAAGAAATGATGAAAAAAGAAAAGATCGATGATAGAAGAAGGAAAAATATTATCACATACTTTTATCATGAATTGGAGTTAAAGGATGAAAGGGGGTTGTCCAAGAAATTTTTCCATCATATTCAAGAAAATTATAATTTTATATTGTAATTTATAAGTCAAAATTATAAAAATAACTTTATAATTTGGTAAATTCAACCATGCATTTGAAATCGTCGGTCATAATAGAGCACGATGATGAATCAAAACGATGAAGCTAATACGTTCAACTATTAAACCTGTCTAAAAACCATGTATTTTTATTATTCGAACCCAATTAAAAAATAATTTCATCACTTTAATAGTCAATGCTTATAGTAATGATACTCGTTAATTACATGAACTGTTTAAATTTATAAATATAATTTATTATAATAATTGATTATTTGTCGTAATAACAATCTGAATATTATAAAGTAACATTAATATATATATATATAGAATAAATAATAAAATATTAAATTAAAAAAAAATCATGTGTGAGCATGTCGATATATGTTCGAACACATTTATTCGTAAATGTCATAAATTCTATTCAAAAATAATATTATGGAATTAAAAATGTATGAATAGAGAATTTAAGATAAATAAGAATAAATAATATAAATGACGTCACGTAGAACCACGATTAAGGAGATAGTTTGAATCACTAATCGTTTATATAGTGATTATCTATCTTATAAAACATACAAAAAGAATAAAAAATAAGTAAAACTACATGTATTCCACTCTTTAATTTTTGTTCATAATACTCATCTAAATAATATATAATTGTTTCTACAGTTTCTTTTTTCTTCATATGTGTGTGTATTTATGGTATTGGAATAATGCCGAATGTATGTATTTATATATTTATTTATCATTTTGTTGGGTTGTTGTTTTTGGTTTTGGTTTCTTCTTTTAAATCTGAGGTCAGGTGGGGGCTCAGCATGCGCCATTTTGGATTTGATTGGACATTTCACCATTCACGAAATCACTTTTATATTTTACATTATGATACGTCCAAAATCAAGAAGATGGGTCAGAAATGCTTGCATCATAAATTGGAACCAAACATGGTGCTGTCCTTTCACTTCAACCCTTTAACCATAAACAAAAAGACATATATACTTCAAAGTTTAGGTTAATTGTACTTAGGTGCGAAATAATTACGTCTCGAATGTTGGCAATAAATAAGTAGATTCTACCTATATTTTGAGACAAATTTTTGTACTTTGGATGTACATTGCGTTCGTTGTAATTAAATTTAATTATTTTTATTTCTAATTAAAATTAATTAATCTCTAATTTAAATGTACTAATTTCAATTAAAATAAATAATAATGGCATGAGGCCTATGCTGCATAACATGGCCGGTGCATTTGGATGTATGATACATCCATCACAAATGGAGTTCATCAATCACATTTAGAAAATTATCAAAGGAACCTAAAAGTAATACTTCGTTCTTTCGAGAAGACTACGAACATCGAAAGAAAAAAATTATAATACTACTATGATTTTACCAACATGGCGCATCTTTTTATGGAACAAAACAATATTCAAACAGTACGTTTGAATACATGTTCACATGTTCTTGGGCGAACCTTATCGATCTTGGACTAGTCTATTTTAATAAAAAAAGATTTATTTCTAAATTTTTTTAGCTGCAAACGCTATCCAAAGTGCATATTAGATGAACCAATTTTTTACATAATAATTTACGGGTAAAACAGGAAAAGTAAGTCACATTTAAAAAATTAAATGTGACAGACTCAAACTAAAAAACCGATCGATTTTTTTTTGCCTCCGGAATACTTATTCCTTCATTAAGTAATTTTCAAGGACACGAAATGAATAAATCGTTTTTGATGATCAAATGAACTTCGCCACGGGATTGTTGTCTTGTCAAACCATATAAATATATATATATTCTCTTGTAATTTGCTCCCCATGCCTTGTTTGTTTAAAGAAATGTTTTATTCATAAAATTATTGTATAATCCTTAGGATTCGTTTAGTAGCTCAGGTAGAAAAATATAGCAAGATAGGTATGTCAAGATATGAAATACAGGCTGGAGTTAGATAGTGATCAATATACTGTTTTTACAAGGTTGTTTGGTAGATAAGATAGTACTTGAGATTGTTTCGTAGATAAAAATGAAATGACAAAAATGCCCTTATTACCAATATGTATATATATATTTGTATAGAAAGATTAATTGTTAATTAAGTTCTCTAAATTAATAATTTATTTGTTAATAATTCGCGAACACCATGGCTTCGAATTCGGGGAGACACTTTCGGCCTGAATTCCTAATCCTATGGGATAATGTCGTCGAAGCCGTACTCCATATTAAACACTATGGAGCAGCCTCTCCCACCGTCGTCTCCTCGTTGAACCATGCGGAAAACCTCTGTCGATTTCACAACCATCATAAAAGAGAAATAACTGTATTTTGACCGGGATTCCTCAAAATAGCCAAATAAATACAACCGAAACTCTCTTTTCCGATCACTGGACCCTTAATCCATGCCACCCCATCACCATCTATCACAATTCAAACCCTAATTTTTGGAATATAGGAGGCTTAGATCTAGAAAACCAACATCATCACTGTCTTAAATATGTCTCAAACCCTAACTTGTCGAATCTGAACAAAAACACAAATCTATCGATCAATTTGAACTCTAATTTTTGGAGTAGATAAGGCTCAAATCTAGAAAACCAACATCATCACTGCCTCACATCAGCCCCAAATTCGAGGACAACACAGAAACTCACTACTGCCTTACATCTGCCCTAAATCGAGGGATAACACAGAATTCCACTACCCTGAACACATGCACAACCGCCGTGGATAAAGGCGAGTGTGTGTCGACCGTGGAGGAAGGCGATTGTGCAGCGGCCGTGGAGCATGGCAATTGTACGCCGGTCGTCCACTACCACCGAACACATGCACTACCGCTGGCGGTTGAGGCAACCATGGACTGCCTCGACGGGAGAGAGTGAGTAGAGAAAGAGATGAGAGAGAGAGAGAGAGTAGAGAAAGAGAGGGCAAAACTTGAAACTCTAGGACAAACAGTATTTTATCGCACCAAAATGGTGTGATTAGGTATCTGAAGAAAACATTTGAAACGACGCCGTTTTGGACGAATTTGGAGCGGGCCGCAATTAAAATTACTCAGCCCAACGGATTGAGATAAATTTTATCACATCTATCAAACACCTTATTATCACTATTTGGCCAAATTATTTTATCCTATTTTGCCCTTATCACATCTATTAAACTGGACCTAAGGCCTATTCTAATATAAGAAGAAAAAGAAAAAGAAAAAGAAAGAGAAAAAGAACAAGAAAAAGAAAGCCATAAGCCAGACCTGAATTCATATTCGGAGCCCCGGCCAGAACCCAACTGAACTAATTGAACGAAACAGAAAATAGGCCCATAAAAAATGGCGTCTTCTCCCTTAACCTGCCGCAAGATCGTCAAGCACCACCACCATAATCGTGCTCCGCCGCCAATTTACAGTTGTATCGCCACAATCACCAATCGGATGACCTCCTGCGCTTCTTCTTATTCTTACTCCTCCTTTAAATTGGATCGCCGTAATTCATTTCCGTCCAAGAGCAATTCGTGGTTGGGATGCCCCCGCGCCACCGGTCCAACACCGGGTCCGCCTTCGGAGAAACATCTGTCTCCAATATCTGGTGCAATTTTCCTGTTTTTGAATAAAGTTAGTCTTGCTCGTTGCCTTCAATTTTGATTTTAATATATGACCATTAAGTTTCTACCGGTAAATTACCTAGTATCAATCTAGAATGTGTTTATACCTTTAAACTGATCGTGACTACTCATTTGTGTTAAATTGGTGGGCTGGCCGTATCAAAGATTATGTTAGATCATTTGTCTTGTATACTTTCTGGATGATTGAATGATTGAGAGAGTATAAATTGGATTAGAATCAAGGAATATGTGACTTCACCGAATCAGCGGCGAAGAATCTCTTTCTTAAAAGAAAAGGACAATTTGAATCCATTAGGAAGCTTGCCTTTATTGGTGTTCATGTGTTAGTCAATGGTCAATTTGAATCCACTCTCTTTAGTGGGATGCGGACCATCTTCTAACTATTACGTTCAGCGTTTAATATCATCTGACAGAGGAAGCTTCACCTACATATCAATTATCTAATTAACAAAGTAGCAAGTCTATATAATTAGACAAAGTAAATAAGGGAGGTTTTCTGATATACGATAGATATTAAGCACAATTTCCACGGACCTAGTAATCCTGGAACCTATCAGTAGATGGTAATTGGATATCAAGAGGCTCTTTTTTGTTGTTGTGTATATTAAGAGACATGCATTTAGGAGTTGGACATTGTATTTGTTATAATTAGTTGAGATTTGAGAAGGTCATCATTATATGAGCTGAGAAGAGGGACTTCTTTGAACTATTGAGATAGTGCAGTTCAGTAAACTTTATTGCTGGTGGTCTGAGATCCATTGAAATTAGAATCTTCGAATAATTGTTTCTATATATTGTTAAGGAGTAAGGATTCCAAGCAAATTAAAAAGTGGATTATACTTCTCCTTAACAAATGGTTTCTTCATTTGCTAATTGTATCAATGAATTTGGGTGCATTAGTTGGGAACTTATAATCTTATAATGATATAGTTGAAGCTCAGGCATCGGTGAGAACGGAAGGCTATAGAGTTCGACTGAACTAGTTAAGGCCGCTTGTGATTTAACTCTATCTTACTAAAACTCAAAGCAATATGTTTAGGTTTGCAGTTGAGCTACAGCATGTTCTGAAAGAAAAATGGAATAAAGGAAAAAAAATTGGTAGGGGATACAAAGCATGGTGAAATGTTGCAGTCACAGGTTGATGGCGACCCTCATAAGTTCAGAGGCCAGATAATTTGCCAATATTTTCATGTCTTCATGGAATGGAACCACGATCATGATGACATTACGAAACTTCTCTTTCCTTTTTATTTCTATCATGGTTTTAGTTTATGACTTGGATGGTTATGTGATAATATTAACTTCAATATTAAAATGATGCCCCTTTCTACCAGCTTAAAACTTTCAAATGAGGTGGTCATTCAACTTGTTACCGTAGGCTAGGCCAAAAAGAAAGGTTGTATGTTTATCTTACCTCCACCTATCTATTAAATTTTTATTATGAAGCAACCAACTGATATGAGGGTATGTGTTGAAAATGTCAACTGAAATGCTGAAATGATACTTCTTTCTACTAACTGGTAATTTCCCGGTAGTTTATTTATTTCTTAATTCTGTCAAAAGTTTTTTTAGCTTTCTGCGGCATTCCTTGCTGGAACATTATTTTTCTAAGCTGAAAAAACTTATGATTGGTTTTTGATCAAAGAAATAGAACTCATTTCTGCTGAATTACTGATTAACACATTTTCCACCAGCATTTCCTCCTTAACACAACAGCTATCTACACTATTGCTTCGCGTTTTCTAATGTATTACTTAACGTATCAGCCATCTAACATAATTTCAATTCCCACTAAAAATCTAATACACTTTTACAAAATCCAATACCACTGAATTTAAAAATAGATATAAGCCAAACCATCTCTCGTTAACTAATAATCACTGATGAACATGCTTGTCTCCCAAACCATCTCTCGTTAACTAATAATCACTGATGAACATGCTTGTCTCCCAACATTTCCACCTGAAAGCAACTAGATCATTGCTTTGCAGGTGGTTTTGTTTTTATTTTCAGTTAGATGTTTCTTGGGAATTTTAGAACTCTAAAAAATAATTATTTGTTGGCCACCTCATACCTAACCAAATAACTTCAATGCAAATTCATTTCATATGGTTAATCTTTCATTCACCACAGACAAAAGGTCGAAAATTGGAGATTTGATTTCTTTTCCTATTTGATGATTTCACAAATTGATTCAAATTCCCACTCTGCTGCTATCTTGGGTTTCTCCATTGAATGTCAATGTACAGACATGTTACTCTGCTGCTATCTTGGGTTTCTCCATTGAATGTCAATGTACAGACATGTTAATAGTTTGACAGTAATAAATCTATTAATCTCTCTGTATAGTATATTTTTTAGTTCACTTACTCCATTATCTGTCAAGTACTGAAATCTTCAATGGCATCACTTGATTTATTTTCATCAGGTGTAACGACGACTTTCACTAGATTTCAGGATACTCTCCAGATCTTCTTTGCTGTGCTATTTTGGATGTCTCTTTTCTTCTGGTCTTCTATATGGGATGGGGGAAATGGTGGTAGACCCGACAAGTGGTCTCGATTTAGGAAATAACTTGTAAGCTGCTATGTTGTACGTATTTTGCATAAGCAGGATATGTTGTACATATTTTTGGCGTTCTCATTCTTAGCATCATTTTATTTTTTAGGAAGTAGAATTTGTAGATCCACGGTTTGCCTTCTTTATCTGATGCCTAGAATTTCTGAGTAGGTTTATCATCCTCGCTTAATATCAGTATCATGACTTCTCTTTTGGTTTCAATAAATGCAATCCTTTTTTACTTTTTAAAGTTGAAGTGTCAATATGGAGGAAATAGATAACCTTCAGCCAATTTTTCTAACACAAACTACTGATATTCTTGTTTTACCTATGTATAAATTTACTGCAAGTACTTGTTATTTTTCCTCCATCTTATCATCTCTCTCTCTCTCTCTCAGATCCACCTGATTGAAGTTACTCCCTAACCATATCCATACCCCAACAACTGCCATGCTCACTCACATGCCCATACACCTTTTTACCCTTTCTTGCCTCTTTCTTCATTAGGCCACATTTGGTTGTCTGAAATAAAAAGAGTATGCAGTTAAGTTTGAAAAACTTGCATGTTTAACTTATCTTATCTTTTTGTTCTATTGCAGAATTATTGACGACAGGATCAAAAGGTAGGTTGCGGTCCCAGCTAGCAACATGTCCATACCTTATCAGCATCCATGGGGGCACATGTTCAGGTCAAGTGAATTGATTGTGGCACCCAAGTGCAGGTCTGCCTCGACCTCATTGGCGGACGAAATGTGGCTAATCAATGATCGATAAAGATGAAGGCGACGGCTTCTTGTGCTGTTTCTGAGTGGTGGCAATTGGTTATTTGATGGACCAGGCAAGTGAAAAGGGCACGTCTCGTTTCCCTTTTTGGGTGTTTCTCATCCTGGCTTTTGTGCATGACCGTGAAATTTAATTTTTTGAGTTTGCATTTAATTTGATTTATGTCACCATATCTACAGAAGTGGAGTGTGGTTAGCTGCTTGTCCTTGTCATGCTTGCTATAATCTAGAACAGTTTGCTGAGATTAATTCGAGTTAACTATAATTCTTCACCAGAAAAAAGTGAGATGTGGAGCCCCTCTTCGCTATAATATCAATTTTAACATAATTCCTTCACATCTTGTCACCTTTTTTAATCCCATTTTCCAGTTTAAGAGTATTTGGATGATTAACATATCAATTTCGCTTTTATTTATGTGCAGTAATCCAAGAGGTTGATGGATGATGTTTCTTAATTATTGAGTTGATACTGTAGATGAAGTGGACTTTGAAAAATGTATGATAGTTCAATTCTACCTACGGCTCGATAAATATCTGTAGTACGGTTTCCAGATTTTTTTTTTAAATATAATGAGTTCATAGGCTGTTTTTTAGTATTATATTATGATTTTGTTAATTAATATTTTGATTATTTGAAAAAGTAGAGCTTGGACGACTAAATAGCCTTGAAGTTTGATCTATATACAAAGTCCACCTAGATTGTCAAATTTAGAAATACTTCTGCAAGATATTATAAATTTACCTTTGAATTTTCCTACATTTAAAGATATCTACTTCCAGTATGTATAACCGTAAAAAAACTTATTATGGAGTTTTGTAAAATGAAATGGTTGCATAAAAAATGTATAAATTTTAAAAAATAATAATAAAGAAGAAGAAGAAGAAAGAAATTGAAATATGATTGCGTTGAGGCCCCAAACCACCAAACGGTTGATATCGAATGATTTAAAATTCTTTCGCATCTTTAGGAATTAAAAGGAACATTAATACTTTTCTATATAGGGGAAGGAACATTAATATCTTTTTTATCAAATTATTAAAGAAATTCCACCAACTTTTTTGAATATTAAAAAAATGATAATGCTTAATAACTGTGTTTGGATTTGGATTAAATAATATTCTTATGGTCAATCAATCTTATGCAAATTTCCTATGACTTATTTATAAATCATTGTCAACCAGACAACTACACATTGTATTTCCTAAATACTATTTAAATTTTCACTTTTATTTTATTTTTTGAAAAAAACACTACATAGTGCTTTAGTCCACCGTAATCTTAGCCTAATTATTCCATAATACTTTCTGCTTAAATAATGACATCGAAAATTCGTAATATATGGTTGTTCTTTTTATATTATTCTAATACTATCTATCTTTTGTAATTTATTTTCCTTATATCGACTTAAATTTATGGACTATGGTTGAAAATAAGACCATAGGCATTTTTTCTTTGTAAAACATATAGGTTTATCACAAAAAAAAAAAAAAATCTATTAACGGCTAATATGCCTAAACACTATATATTAGTAATATAAATTTAAGCTATTTCTTTCATTTAGAAGTTATATGTTATAATTTTATTATAATTCATAAATAGATTAGTATTTTATAATTTCAAACCCTGCTACATACTATAATTAGGAGTGTCTAATTGCTTTTAAAAGAGTACAAGAAACATAATATAATATAGTAAGAATACAACGAAGTAATAAAGTAATCGGACAAATGATTGATATTAATAGTTTTCTTTTACTTATAGATGAAATAATTTCTACAGATATAGATACAACATGCATGTGTCATACGACACGATTTTATTCATATTTACACGACACTATATATTCATATTGTAACTAAAAATAAAATTTATAAATATATATAAATGTTATTGTGTTAGACGAATATGACATGATCTGATATAAATAAGGATATTACGCAAAATTATCGTGTTATATATAAGAAATACGAAATTGTCACATCTTTATCTTAACCTTATCTTAAGAAACTAATTAGCACTTATAATCTTTTTTTACTTGGAGCACTTATCATTTTAAATTATTTTCTGATGAAGAATACTCAGGTGGGCCCATGCGTCCCTGATCAGCGGTGCTTCCTACCGCCACCTCATCATCATCACGTGAAACATTTTAATCATAAAAATCTTTCTCCTTTTAGCGCTACATTCCAATTTTGCCGCCGTCAACCCCTTTATAAAATGATAAAATCCCCACCACTTCCACCACTCTCCTTCAACCCCCAAGGAGGAGCCGCCTCCATAACATCTCTACCTACCGGAAACAACACAAATTTATCAAGTATATATATAAAAAAAAACTATTTAAAAGAAATGCTGCTGAGGAGCGCGTCGTCGCCAATTTTGAATTCATGGCTACACAATTCAACAACCGGATCCGGGTCCGGGTCGTCGCCGGAGCCCGAATCTCTGCCCCAGCTGACGAGGACCCGTTCCTTCTCCATGTCTATGTCCTCTGAGGAAGGGATCGGCCGGCACACGCCCACCCGATTCGAGTCGGATCTCAAGGATCCGGTGAAACGATCCTCGCGGGTGCCAAAGCCGGCGAGGGTCAAGGAGAAGAGGGAAGGGCATGAGGTTGGGCCCAGCACCCTGTCGACGGTGGGGTGTCTGGCGGCGCCGGAGAGGGAGAGGAAACCGCAGACGCTGGTAGTGGGCGGCGGTGTTGGGGGATGCGGCGGCGGGGGTGTGTGCGGGGGTGGGAGGGGGTCGGATGACGGGTCGGGTTCGCAGGATCCGGGTAGCTGGCGCGGCCGGGAGAGCACCGACGTTTACTATGAGATGATGATACAAGCTAATCCGGGCAATGCTCTTCTCCTCGCAAATTATGCTCGATTCCTCAAGGAGGTAATCTTCTTCTGCTAATTAATCTAAGATTTCAAGATGTTACATGTTTTGATGTTATAGGCACCTTTAATAATTGATTGATGCAAAATTTTGAGTTTTAAGTATCGAAAATAGTGAACTTTTGTAAGTGAGCATCTACCACAAAGTTTGCTACCCAAAAGTAGGTTTTGGGTAGAAAATTGAGGCATACTCCTATATCTTATGCCTTCAATTTCGTCGCAGGAACCTTTTGTGTGATTTTGTATTTGTGGGCTTTGTAGGGTTGAGATTTGAATTTGGAATTGTTTGATGTGTGCAGGTTAGGGGAGATTTGGCAAAGGCAGAGGAGTATTGTGGGAGGGCGATTTTGGCTAACCCAAGTGATGGTAATGTGATGTCGCTCTACGCTGATCTAATATGGCAGACGCAAAGAGATGCTGTTCGAGCTGAGGCCTATTTTGATCAAGCTGTCAAAACTGACCCCAATGACTGGTGAGGATATGATTCTTGCCTTCTTGGTTGGTTTGTTATCTTTGAGGAAACAGTTTGTTATAATTGTGTTGGCCATTTTGTTTGCTTACTTAGTTTAACAATGGTCTGAGCTATGAATACTTTGCAATGAATGAATCTCCACGAGAATTATGTGATACAGAGCAACAAGGATATAATGTTTTGGTCAATATTTATGTGGAGCGACTTTACTATCTCCAATTCATTGCTAATATATGCATCCGTTGGATTTTAGTTCATGTTTAGACTGTGTTGATTTAGTTCTGAGCAGAGGCTATTGATTTGATTGGCAAATCTGTCAATGTTATGTCGCACAATGAACAATTAAAAAGGTTAACTAATCATGTGCTAAATTTAAAACTTGTGCAGCTTTTGGTTAAGTGGGAAACATATCACATACTCCTGATTAAGTGACACAAGGAGTATCTTTTTTCTGTTTGTTTCCTCTTCTTTTTTTGTTTGCTCATTCAGATCCTAGATCCAAACAATAATGATTTCTTTAGTTTCTCCTTTGTTGAAACTTATTATTTCTATTTCATGGTGCAGCTATGTTCTTGCTTCGTATGCTCGATTCTTATGGGATGCTGAGGATGAAGAAGAAGAAGAAGAAGAAGAAGAAGAAGAAGAGGAAGAAGTAATTGATATGTACGAAAAAAGAAACAATCTTCCATCCAACTTCTTCCAAGAAGGAGCTCACTGGCCTCCTCTCGCTGCAGCTTCTTAGTCGGAAATCAATATAGCTAGACAACATCACAATAAAGTAGTCATCAAGTGCCAAGGAGAAAATGGTTCTAACATTCTTGATGAAATTTTGCTTCTTGGTTTGTCTTCTTGCTCTGTTGTACATATTAAAGAAAAACAATATTCTGACTAACATCTTTCTGTATCAACAATGTCATTATATCCATGTTTCTAATATAAGTGGTTTAGCTCCCTTTAATTCCATTTGGACTTTGGGAATTGTTCACTTAGAGTATGTCTCACTATCTCATTAAATTATGGTGCTTTTTCTTGATTTTTTGGATTTTAGCCTTGTTTCTATCCAAGTAGCTGATGTTAGGAAGAGGGTCCCCTTGGGAAATCTTGAATTGTTGCAGCAAAAAATTCTCAGCCACACTTAATGATTTGCCATATCTTTTCCATCTCTGTGGATTTAGTATTTTTTTTTTAAATTTTAATTTGTTTTCCATATATTGTTCGGACACCAATAATGCATAGTGAAAATCTCAAATTAGATCTTGGGATTTTGATTGGTAGTTTGACAAAGTTTCTTGAAACACATACTCTTATTTTTGTACGTACATGCCGTCTATGACAGGTCTGAATAATGTTTCAAAAAATATGTATTTTATTTTTGTTAATTAGCGCGAACTTAATCTTTAAACTCCTACAACTATAAGCAGGGACCGAGGCGGGGGGGGGGGTTAGTGGGGCTCTTTTTGAATTATGGAAAATACATTATGGTATTTTTGTAATTTTACACTAATATTTTTGGTCTTGAAATTGAACTACATGAACATGAGAGTTTTAAAAATCGTATACCGTGATTATGAAATAATAATAATAATATATTAATATTAGCTAAAAACAAAAGTTAGATGCTAAAAATAATTATAAATTTGAATTAGATATATCAACCATGATTTATAATTATAAAATAAAACTACTCCCTTCGTCCCAATTCAGATGACCCATTTGGGTTTCAACACGGTATTTTAGGAGCTTTTAATTAGGAAGTTTAAGTGGAGAGAGAAGGAGTTGGTGAGAATTAATAAGGGGAGAAAAATGAGGAGAGTGAAATGAAAAGAAGAGAGAAAAAATTGTAAGATAAATTAATGAAGAGAGATAAAAAAAATATTATTAATTAATGCAATAAAGTGGGATTAGATGTCCCTTATTATTTTCTAATTTTTTGTCATATTAGGAAATGGGTCATCTGAATTGGGACAAATCGAAAAGGAAAGTGGTCATCTGAATTGGGACGGATAGAGTAATATATAATAAATTGAAATTGAAGGTAATAAAAGTACAAATATGAATAGTGGTTGCCGAGTGATAAACCAAAAATTGGGTAGAATGATCTTATGTGGTTGTACTAGTACAAATATGAATAGTGGTTGCCGAGTGATAAACCAAAAATTGGGTAGAATGAACTTATGTGGTTGTACAATAATACAATAAATTAAACATTTTCTTAAAAAAAAGTGAAACATTAATTTTCTAACCAACCAATCAAGCATCTCCATTTCTTCTTTGACCGTCCACTCTGTATACATACAATACATGTAAGTCGATATTTGGTTGTGAACTTGTGGAAATAGATGCTGGGGTTGCTCGGTAGCAACTGAAATTGGTGAAAGCAAAAAATATAAATTTGGAAGCTTTATTTCCAATAAAAATTAAAATTAAAATTAAAATATATATTAATCGCCGTTGCCGGGGATCGAACCCGGGTCACCCGCGTGACAGGCGGGAATACTTACAACTATACTACAACGACTTGATGTTATAACGTCATCTAATTAAACTTATATTGAAACTTGGAAAAGCTTAGTTCGATCATTAATTAGTAGTAACCTTTAGATCTTTAGATTATTGTTCTTTCCTATATATATACGCATCTCTCTGTGTGTTGACTCGGAAATCTTTCTTTTTTGAAACCTAATGAAAAACCTGCAATAGTAAGATCGAACTTTTATTTCTTATAATAATAATAAATATTGTTATAACATAATGAATCATAATTTATATTTATTACTAAAAATGGAATATTAAAAAGTTATACATCATAATCATAAAATGATTGATCATAACAATCAGTTATTAATGAAAAAAGTAAAAAAAAAACAATATATTTATCATATTATAAAATTAAACTAAAATATATAAAGTTGAAATTGAAGAAAAAATATATATCGTGACATCAAAAAGTGAGATAAATGAACTCATATGCTGCATATCATATGCATATAGATGATTCAAGATTTAGTCTCAAAATTCGCTACTTTAAAAAAATTCGAGCAGCAGTCAAATCACATCAATGTCTGTAGGGGTGAGCAAAATATCTGAAAATCGAATATCCGAATCGAACCAAACCGATATTTAAAATTTGGTTCGATTTTTTTTCGGATTTCGGTTCGGTTCGGTTTTGATTTTTCACAAATTTTGGTTTTTCGGTTCGGATATCCTAAAAACCGAAAAAAAAAACCGAAAAACCGAATTTATATTTAATATTATATATATATATTATTAATATAATAATAACTAAATATATGTATATATATATATATATATATTAATATATGCATACATTTTTTTGGATTTTTGGATTTTTTGTTTTTCGGATAATTTTATGAAATTTCGGTTTTTTCGGTTCGGATCGGTTTTCATAGTTCGCTTTTCGGTTTCGGTTTTTAGGGTAATTCGGTTCGGTTCGGTTTTAATTTTTAAAAAAATCGGTTTTTCGGTTCGATTCGGTTTGGGCAAAAAACCGAACCGAAAATCGAATGCTCACCCAGTATCAATTTTTTTAATTCACCCTCTTTCATATATCTCACCCTGACATGCTTAATTATGAAATTATGAATATACACATGATATGTATCGCTTATTAATTCTAATACAAATCGAAGTGCATACTAATGTTTCATATTTATTTGTCTATTGATCAACTTCATGACTAACCAGCACGACGTAGTCCAAGTGCCCAAACCCTCCTACGATGATTGCAGCAATGACACGTCATCGGCAACGTCATCACCACCGGACCGGCGAATATCACCCTCGACTCCGCCGGCGAGCGCCACTACATCTGCAGTTTAGGCAGACACTGCGAATCGGGACAGAAACTGTCCATTACAGTCGTCTCATCATCCACCCCAGGTGGTCCGGCTCAGCCCATGTCTGGGGCGCCGCCGCCTGCTGGACTTACTCCTCCGCCTCCTGAGTCTGCCTCTGTTTCTTTAGCTAGTAGCTTCTTGCTTATTGTAACTTCTATTGGCTTAGCCTTTATTTTCTAGACATTTTAATTTTGGTTGTGTCCATTTTTATTATGTCTCATTATAGTTTTATTTGAAATTTGGACCGATCGTGGTGAGTTTTGTATTATTTGTTGTTGTAAGACAAATAAATTCGTTTGTGCTCTGAAAACGTGTTGTGTCATTTGATTTTTGCCATCACTATTTGTTATGTAAGTGTATGACTGATTTACATATTATGTGAAATAATTTTTCGATTTAAAATTTGCACTATACTTGTGGGCGCACAACAATAATCTTGGAGAAACTTGTTCAAATATTATGTTATAAAATCAAGTACTATCACCACGATATCATACATAACTATTTAGAAAGTTTATTTTTATTTTTTTTTCCGCAAGTGGGGGGGATTTCACCTATTGGTTTATTTTGTATGGTTTTGATGCTCGACCCCATTGAGTTTTCCACGTGTTATATATGGAGTATTACCATTTTTGTGTACGCCAATTATCCCTTTTATTTTATTAATTTTATATTTATTAAACAATATATAAAATAGGTTCATAAAAATCGTCAACTTTGAGAAAATTAATCGAGTCGTAGTCGGGTC
>JAYDZE010002233.1:0-10945 GCA_034509125.1 Monilaria moniliformis
CCACCGGAATATTTTGCCATGGGACAATTGTGAAAATTGTTAAAGTTATGATATAATCGGCTGATTTTGAAACTTGCGGGATTGACCAGAATTTGACCAAACTAGGTGGTTTTTCCGGCAATTTGCCCTTTATTTAAATACAAAATATGATGTAAAGAAAAACTAATTTATAAGATGAAAATATAAACTGATTTCTACTTTCATGTTCATGGAATGAACATACCTGTCATAGGAAATGCTACTCGATTCCTGCAATCATTTCATTCCTACCTAATTCCATTCATTCCTATCAATCACCTCGTTGATGAATTTTAGTTTTTCCCAACTTTATAAAGTGTGGTGTAAATACATAAACTTTAGTTTAATCCTGAACTCCAATTTGTCAAACTTAAAACTGACGTGACAAAGTTAAAACTTAAGTGACAAATCTATCCATCAAAACAACATCGTTTCAATTTAAAAAAAAAAAAAAAGTGATGCCAGGCTGACGTCAAGGCCGGTGTCGGGCTTTGGTGATGGGGCCGGCCAAGGATGGGGTGGCGAAGATGGTGGCTTTGAGGCCTATTGATGTGAAGAGCTTCGCCATTTCTAGCATGGGGATCATGTGGCCGGGGCCATAGATGGGAAGAGGACGATGTTTAGTTGTTTCATTTTGCACTAGAATAAGTGAAAGGGAAAGACTTTTAATTAGATACGATGGTAATCTAGCGAGGATATGTTGTTGTGTGGTGAGAGTGTCCTTAGTTCTTTCTAAAAGTCATAAATTTCTTGGTGGTCAAGAAGAGATGAGACTGTGTTCGAGGCAAGTGGAAATTCGATAAATAAACGATGAGAACGAATCTTGAAGAGAGGTGAGGAGAGGTATTTTACTTGTTGGTATCCAACATGTCAAGAGTCTCCCCTTGGTATACTGAAACAGTAAAGAGTCTCCCCTTTTGTGAGTAGACTAAAATAATTTGCAATATTTATTTAGATTATTTCTAAATTATAGTCGAACTTTATTTTTTACAGTGTGACTTTTTTGTTATCAAATCAGCATTTGTCGACTTATGTTAATGTCACTTTTAATTGATCCAAAATTTTAACTTGAACTATTAAATAGACAAAGGAGATTAACAACAGGGATGAAATAAATGTTATATCATAATGTTGGTGAATTCAAAGTACAACGTACCATGAGGTGACTATAAAATAATAATAATCTAATTTACAATTTTAAAGAATTTTGTGGGGTGCCAAATATTGATATTAGGAGTTTCCAGAATGTTTTAATTACTGAGCATGTCATTGCTTAGATCACGTATCATGTGCTCTTCACGCTTTGGGGTGTCAAAAGGACTTATCAATTTCGCTTTTGCTTTCATCTCCCAAGTGGGCCACCATACTTTCGTAGGTTTCTTGAATCCATATTTCAGTTTGAATTGGGTTTTGAAAGAGAGGGCTACACTCTATGCATATATGATCACATCAGTTCATATTTTGGCTTTACGTATTTTAGTAATCATTCGGCCGTTATGTTACCAGTCTTGACCAAATCCTCTTCAATTAAAAGGAGGCTGGCGTTTTGTTTATCTAAAAGGTCACGCGCCTTCAATTAAATGATCGTCCCTCAATCAAATTTGTCACTCTCGAAAAAGGTTTAGTGATTGAAAGCACAAATTATGAAATATTGTAGAATAATAATAAAAAAAACTGCACTAATTTCAATTTTAAAAATGATTTTATTGCTTTAAACGTTGGATAAAAGGAAAGAAAGTTAGTCTACTTTTAACTGTCAACTTTGTGAAATGATGTAAATTATTAACGGTGGCGTAGATTAATGTTAAAAATTGGTAGATAACTAGTGTACAATCTTTTAACATACAATTTCTTATACATACTCGTTATGCAATAAATATACATAATAATGTCAAGAAAACATCACCAGAGAACATTAAAATATATACAATATCATTCATATTTCCCAATTTACTACTCAAAACAAATAGTTGCGTCCGTTTTCATAATTCTATTTAGCATAAATCGTATTTTTTTAAAAATGCTACAAGTTCTAAATCCAAACTCTTATTTCAATGGCATACCTATAATTTTATTATTTACAAGTACAAAATAATGCCGCCGGAGATGGATTCAAATCCAAATATTGACTTGTCTACAATCAAACTGTCTCACACAAACCCTTATTAATTTGAGCACCCTTCTCTCAAATACATCCAGTAACAATCTATGAGATAATATACAACCTAAAAAATGACCAACAGCATTCATTCACATGGAATCTCCTCTAAATCTAATATATTTTTCTCATATCTGATATTATCACTAACACCTTTTGCATTAATTATAAACACAAAAGTATAAAAAGTAAAATATAACATAACACATTCATTTAGCATATATAAAGGCCCAATACTGCAACGATAAAAATAATAATTACTCCTAAAGCCTTGAAAGGTTGAACTATGCATACTCAGACTATTGAAGAAGATGAACTTAAAACAGTTGAGCTCATTTGATAAATGATTTTATAATCATAGTTGAAATGAAAATCAGCTTCTGCCACTTCCTCTGTACATAATTTATGCAAAGATCAAGACACATTATAGAATGGCAATTAAACAAAGAGAAATTAGACAGATGACTTCTAAACTATCATGGGGTTCATCGAATGACTATAAATCTTAGACATATCAAATATTTGTTCATCACAGAAGCATTAAAGGATCAAAAGAAGACCACGAGACATAAATCACATTATCCCAGTCCACCTCTGATAATAACTAGAATTCTACAACTTAACAACTGCCAAAATATAAACATAACTACAACTTACAGGAAGATGCTGCACCAGAATGAAGTGCTTGTCGATACCTTCTTGCTTACACCTACACAGTCTGTCGTGACTGCCAAATATCACTTGAAACTAGCAGTGGGTCGACATTCCGCAATTTGATGTAGTGGCCTGTGCAACAGAATCACAGGAGAATCATGTATCTAGTATAGCTTTACTTGAGATGATGACATGTATTAATTTGGATACCAATCACAATCCATCAGCAGCCTGCTTTATCTGAAGGGCAGCTCTAACAATGTTGCCCCTCGTAATAATCCCAACCTATGACAAGGAAAATGCAAAGTTATATGAATAATTTCTAAAACAAAGTTTATAAAATGTGCCAAAATGAAGAAAGAGGAAATCGTCATTATACCAGCTTTCCTTCACCATCAACTACTGGTAGTCGCCGAAATTTTGTTACGAGCAATATCCTAAAACAGCATCAATATACTATTAATATAAAACGCAATTAAGAAAGTATAAATCTAACTATTGCCTCTTCCTCCTAGGTCCCCTCCACTAAAAATTCAAGAGTAAGAGAAATTAACCTAAATAAGCTTTACTCTACAATCTTGTTGAATTAGTGCATCTGGACGCCTGGAGCACCTTTTCCCTAATTAAATCCTAATTGTGATTAATAAACCATAATTGAGGATTAATAAACTAATTAAAACATGAACAAACCACTAATTAACTGTTGATAATAATTAACGTGCGGAAGACCTCACCAGAGTTTCGGCAATTCCACAAACCATAAAAGTTTCTAAAGAAACTTATTGTCACAGCGACTCTGACCACTCAAGGTATAGCAATGCACTATATGCTCTGACATAACATGTGGAAGGACTACATAAGGGGTGATTGAGCCATCCACATCAATTATGGGACAATATGGCTGGCAAAACCAGGAGAGATAGTAGTCAATAGTAGAGTTCATTGTGTTGGAGTCTCCTTTTGGCCACTCAACCCCATCGACTCAACAGCATAGTAAATAAATTAGAACAGATGATTGTGGAACGATATGGCCTACCAATAGTAGGTGCTTGTCAGATCCAAACGTGTAAAGGATGTTAAGCATAGTTAGCATAAATAGACTCCTTTAACAAATTTGGGTAAATCATTCCAAAAAGGAGCATGGGATTTGAACTGAGGCTACAAAACAATGATGTTTCTACTTCAAAATTTGTATCCCAAGTCGCTACTGCTACAGCTTCTATGAACCAACTTGCATTCCTATTTACTGTGATATCCACATCTGATATACTATATCATAATCCCCCATGTTGGACATGCAACATGTCAATAGCATTTCTTCCACACTTGAGGATCCCTCAATACACATCTAGTGAAACCATCCACACAATATTACCCTCAGTAAGAACTGTTCAAGATAGAATTGGGGCTTGATAAAGACTAGAAAGAAGCAGAAGATGGTCGGATTATTTCCAAAGAATGCGAAGAGAAAGAACAGAAGCAGAAATGGGAAGGACTCATGAACTACTCCCGACACAGAATCTGCTGAATATACTAATCCAAATGATCTGGTACCTTTACTCCTAATTTTAGCCTTATTAAATATACTAATGAACACTCAAGTGTCAACAAAATAGCAAAACAAAACAAACTTGACAGTATTGTAAGCAGCTATGAGCCTTGTCAGAACATTGTCCCATCCACGTAGCAAAAGGTAAGGCCCGTGATTGTCCTAGCACCAAAGCCTTCCATGCCTACAAAACCTGTCCAGCTACGATAGGCCAAACTTTAGTGTAATTTCTGGGGTACATTTTTGCAGAAAGCATCATTGAAGTCTCTTGACATTAGTAGCACAAGGTGCATAGGTTGTCGAACATGTTCCAAGTGGCCCCTCAGTAGCTTGTGCATGTCCATTCTCTCTTGTAAGTTCTTAAATACTGCTTAAGCCACCTTACATTCTACTAGATTTATCTGCACACAAAATTCTTGTTTGGCTTAACCCATCAATGCCACCGAATTAGTCTGACAACTAGGGGGAGATTGAGCTTTTGAGGTCACAAAGTGTTGATCATTAATAGAAGGTAAAATAATTGGCTTCAATTCAAGGTCGCTGGTTTTAAGGAATCTATTGAATCTTCACCAGACCCCAAGTTTCGCATGATCCTCCCACTGGAGACTCCAAGCTTTTCTTTGACCCCAGCTGAGAGATGTTACTCATTGGTGCCCAATAGAGGACAAGAGTGTGGTGGTGTAACATCTGTGACACTGACACTGTAGTCAAAAGCTTTTTCCCATATGAGAGCAGTCAAAAGCCACAAAATTTTGTCTAATCAGGCCAACTTCTCCAATTTAGATTACTCGGTTGATGCTTAGCCAACTCATTCCAAATAGCCTCAAGTGATAGAGTAAAGGTGGAATACGATGAAAACTAAACAGAGATAATATGATAGAAAATAACTCCTCAACCGACGCCTACAGCAAACGATGTCCAACAATATTCTGATCAAAGATGACTCCTAACAACGATCATAGACTCTATAAATAATGTTTGTTTACAAACCATAATTCTAAAGCCCATGGGCCTGACTCTAACTCTAGAGAATTAATAAAAAAATATACTACTGATAATTACTAAAAATAGAGCAGCAACTAATAATCCATGATAGCTCAAAGGCACACATAAGAGTAAAAGGCACGAGACTAACTAGAGAAGGCCTAAAGGTATGGGTAGTTTTATTTGCAAAAAAATACAAATAATAATCATACTAATGGCAATTGGTTTGAATTTATCCTTAGAGATGATTATTAAACAAAACAAAAGAACATCTCCTCATAATCCTTCTCAAACCCATCTGACAAGTGTAGGCGGAACAAAGCGACATAAGCCTGAGGTGAATAGCTATTAGGTTGAACTCCTAAGTCTGCGCCCAGTTAATTAAAAGAAAAAGGTATATTCCTCCATACTTTCTGGATTTCCTATTGACCACAAAATTGATTGCAGATATCAGAATATGTTCAAGGGGGAAAAATGCTACATGCTTAAAGGGATTTTCTTAGAGCCATAGACATGAGGCTTTCTTGTATTTTAATTGAATAAAAATTAATCAGCAGATAATGATATCAATCTAAATATGAATAAGCATTAAAAGAGAAAGGAAATGGTCAAATACCTCACGGCATCCTCAAGATTGGTATTTTCCCGGACAACAAGGGGAGCAGGAGTCATAACGTCACTAATGACCTTCCCATTAGTTTTACTGAGTAGCTTTTGAATTTCATTGAATGTCTGCCATGTGATAAACTATTAGAACTGATAGACAAAATACTACCCTGATCGATAAACTTAATCTTGTTCATCGTAATAAGAACAAATAGAGATTACTAAAAAAGACAGATTATCATGAACTTTGAGTCCATTGGCTATTAGAATGGTAAATTTCAAGAATTATATGATCCCATCACTTTTTTTCAATTTGAATAGATGATTACTTGTTATGATGTGTGTTTGTCAGCAAGTATAACAAACCAAGATTTTATGCATATACACATGTGTCAAACCTATATTGAGCCAGAAAAGATAAAAGTTCTTATTTTACCTAGAAACTAAAACTTTATATTCTCTTATGTGATGCATTACAAAATTAAACTGGTGATGATACGAATATGCTACTTCGGGTTTATACATGCCGCGATACAGTGGAGCTGCCACTGTAATGGGGCTCGGGGTTTCCATAATTTTAGTGAGAGCTAGAGGTTTTAATATTTATTTTGATCCTTATCTTGTATTTTGGTTGTCCCTGATATATGTTTATAATTTCTGGGGTAAGCACAGGACTGAATCAGTATCAAAATAAGGCATAGGCCAAATCTTGGGGTTAGTTTTCGGCATAGTTCCTGGGAAAGAATTAATTTCTAGCAGAATATATCTGGTATCCAGTTTAATTTTCTATGGCAGTAAGAGTTCCCCTTCCACACCTATTTCAAATTTGTAAGGGTTTCATTCTCCCATGTGTTGGACAAGTACATAGGTCTTGCTTTCACCCATGATTTTTCATCATGGATGCCAAACCAAGACCTTGTATAGCACTCTCACCAGTAGGAAAAGATACAAATTCTTAATCTATTTAAGACCAAAAAAAATTACACAATCTTATTCGAGAACTATAAACAACTTTTCAGATTACATCTGCTTGACACTAAAGTAATTCTTTTATATGAAATGGAGGTCATAGATATATCTAGCTCTCTATGCAAAATGAAATAAAAACTACAATGCTCACTTTCCTCAAAAATGATTGCAGGCCAGACACAGAACCACTATACGTGGTAGTGAGATGTTTGTAGAATCATACTAGAACTGGAAAGTCAAACAATCTTTACTGGAAAAGAACATGGTGTTTAGAAGCAACAAATGCATAGTTTCCATTATAGAAGGAAAACTTATACATACTTTCCAGGAGCTATCAACATCCGGGAACATACTTGTTTCATGTTGTCCACCACCTAAGTTTGATAGAGAAGATAAACATAAGTATCATCATGTATAGTAGCCTACCAACAAGAATCCCAGCCCAGGTCACTCCACAAAAAATTGAGGCAGGATATGACTATTTGAGGAAAGCAAAGAAATGACCAAGGGAAAAAAATACCTATCTCAAACAAAAGGAATATAACCATCTGACATAAGCAATAAAACTTATCATAATGGAGAAATCCATGTGTGATAGAGTTTAGGTGATTCACACACAAAGAGTGAATAAATTGAATTAAAGTTACAAATAATAGAATAGAACTCTCCTCAAACTGAGGCCCTACAGCAAAAATGCTCATCCAATTTTCCGCTTTAAAATAACTGTTTTACCCTAATCTGCTATAACTTATTTATACTCAAACTTAAAAAACTGACTCCTAAACCAATAATAAATAAGAGCCCATGCCAACAAATAACTAAACTAACAGGCTCAACAAAATAAAGAACTAATAATACTATGTGCCTTCTAAGAATCAACCACAACTCTCTCTCCTCACACATAAGCTTCCAAGTTGTTGGAGTGCTATCAATGTGGTCAACCATGATTACACATTTTCACAAAGATAAACGTCTATTTTGAAAACCCAACAAGGGATTAACTGTATACTAAAAAATCTAATGTAGTCTAACATGATCATACATTTTTACAAAGATAAAAGGTTGTGAAAATCCTAACTGCGGAAATGGAAGGCTCTTATCAATACAAGCCTCTATACTTGTACATATAACATGTATTGTCCTAAAATTGTGCATGACTTGATCAGCCACAACACACCTATCGACCAAAATATGCCTATTTGCACTTCTAAATTCTTATAGCTAGAAACCTAAATAATGGTCGGTTTGCAGGCTATGATTCATGTAAATAATCTCATTTACAAAACATATCCTCCAAGGGATTCTATATAGAATAACTAGAACTTAAAGAAAGTATGATTTCATCCTATAAACATGCATAAGTGGACCACCAGCAATTGTCATCTCTAACAGAGCATCTCTTGGAATTCTAGATTTGTATGGAAAATAAAGGTAACACATTGGATTCACATCCTAAATTATACCTGAGATGGAGTCTAGTGCCAATAGATCATAGTCAGAAACAACACCAACCTGCACCAAACAACTACATGTCTCAAAATTTATAATAAAAAAGACCATCGTGACTCAACATCCAAATTCCAAACAGAAGAATATTTCAAGCTCCATGAAAATTTCTTTGACGACCAAACAAAAGGATGCTATCATACTTATAGGGAGGAGTATTTATAAGTATAGCTAATACTCAATATGTTGAGCATGAGTGATGGGAAGTTATCTGCCAAGATATGTAGACTCATATTTTCTGATGAGCCATCAATCCACTACATCGGTAGTTGGCAAAAACATAGACTAGTCAAATGTGCAAGATTCCAGAGAATCTATCAGTCAGATCATAGTTCATGGTTTAAAACTACGTTCAAACATATACCAGATTCTTTACATGTTTAAGAATTCACCTAGAGGTCAGCAGATTGGGATAAATGCAAGCTTAGAAATAATGACTTGTCTGATTTTTTTATATAGAAAAGATAGAAAACACTACCATGATAGGTTATCTACAAAAATAAAACAATAGTAAGAGTGTGCATAGATAATACTTCAAAAAAAGTGGTTATACTACTTACAGATGTGTTTATTTTACTGTATGCCCAAAACATGATGATGTAAAAAGACATAGTTGCATGTACAAAGGGCAGATGCAACATGAAAAACATGTGCAAGTGAACGGAAAAAAAACAATTGTTTTGTTTCTATAATCATAGGTGGGGGTGGGGAATGCTAATTCATTTTTTCCCATAATGAGACAAAAATCTTTATAACAAGCCGTGGTATTGGGCATTATCCAACAATTCAGAAAAACTATCAATTGACAGAGCATCCAACAGAGAGCTACAAGAACAAAGATCCAATCAAACCTAACATGACTAGATTGTCCCAAGGGATGATAAGACCTTTTTGCAGACTACAAAATTGAAAATGTGCCTTTGGATTGGGAATATGCATTGACAATATTGTATCATTGGTTAGTGAGGCCAATTTTTCTAGGTATGTAATGGGACAACAACTTATGGCAAAAACCAATGCCATCAATTGTGAAAACATATAACGGAAGGTTAGAGGGACAGAAGATAATTCAGCAATATTGTATGATAACTGAACCAATAACCTCTCTTGGTTCAGATCTGACTTGTGCAGATATTCCACAAGGTAATCACCAACCAAAAATCTCAATTGAACATTAGAAGCCACTTGTCTGAGTAAGAGTAACTGAATAATAATAGCAGTATTTGCATCATTGCTATGGGAAGCTAACACTTCTCTTTTCTCAAGAACCTTTACCACAAACCATTATGTGGGGCATATCCAACAATTTATCAGCATAATCATCACAACATGTTAAGCATAATCAAACCAGTACAAATCCCTCTCAATTAATGAAATATCTTGGCAAAATGCAACTATAGAGTTGCACTACTGATCTGAGTTATCAACAACGGCAGTTTAATATCAGTGGTGGGTGAGGCTAACTATACTTGTGGAAGCACACAATATAATGTTAAGAAGCTAATAATTCCTTGTTCTAAAGAACAGAGCAATAAAGTGGGGCATATCCAACAGTCCATCAGAATAATCGTCAAAAGTATAGAATTTGAGGGACAATGACAATTCGGCAATACTGCATATCCAAATTTCAAATTGTGGTTTACTGGTGTGAATAAGCAAAAGCTATAGCCGTATTCATTCCATTGGTGGGTAAGGCTAACTCACTTTTGTTCATAAATGGGACCAGAACCTTTATTGCAGACCACCTTGGGCATTCCAGTCCAAAGCAAGTCAAGAACTACTTCAGCAGAGTAATTAAGCATACAAGTTTTATCCAATGCTCTTTGTTCTCATAAATTTAAAAATAATCAATCACTCTCCAAAGCAGGATACCTGACTTTATGTTCAACTTAGGCCTTTAATCTCTCTCTCTCTCTCTCTCTCACACACACACACACACACACACAATCATAATTTCCCCATATTGCTTCTGGTTGTGTACTGTCCATTTCATTTTTAGATGCAAATTCAAGTGTAAGTCTTTTGGAGCCAGTGGTGAAAAAAACAATGCAAATTCAGATAATAATTACAGATCATACCATCAATATAAGCTGTCAAACATGCAGATGTTCTTTCAAGCAAAACATAAAATATAGGTGATCTAACATTACCAACTTCCAGTCATCATCAATCACAGGAAATCCAGTGATTCGTTTCTCAACAAGGATATCCAGAGCTGTTATTTAAGAGACAACATTTCAGTGAAAGAGTTAAACCATCAAGACACATTTTAAACAAAGAGGTGTGAGAAATACCTTCATCAACAGTAGTTGTAGGTTTTACCACATGCAAATGCTCTTTCCCTGTCATAAAATCACCAACAGTATAGATCCCTTCTCGTGTCTGTAGGTCACAGGGATACCAAGTGAATAAGGATCAAGACTGCATGAATCAACCTCCACATTCAATATAAATACCAGAATACTCCAACAAAAGAAACAGAAAACATGAATAAATATATT
>JAYDZE010002244.1:0-10944 GCA_034509125.1 Monilaria moniliformis
TTTTTTGATTTTTTTAATTATTACACGTGGCAATATCATAACCATCTATTCCTATAAATCAACGGTTTAGATTTGGTATTAGTTCTAATGGTAGATGTGAGTTCTCATTTGATTACGACTCTATATATATATATATATGCTTTCTGCATGTTCGAGCGTAAGGTCACATTTTCTCGCCCTTGCCCAAGCCCCAAAATCTCTCCCTTTCGCGATAACTAGAACAACATAGAATAACTTTGCGACATTAATTAAATACACTTACATGTATATCCCAACTAGAATCTGAGCTATTCGTGCTTTCTTCGTCACTCATGGTGACACCTCAGATGAGGAAATTACTGCAAGATCGAGGCGAGCGAGAATGAGAACTGAAAAATCGACGACGTTAGTGTGATTTCAGCGGTAGGCGGGTGGCGGAGTGTCGGCGGTGCAGGAGGCGGAAGCAAGTCGGCAGAGCCCTCGGATTTTTTCTCTTAAACAGAGACTAGACAGTACCCGCACCTTTAAATAATCATTTTACTTGAACAAAAAAGTTAATAATCATTTTATCAATTCTAACCCAATTTTTAAAATTTATCAATTTTATCTCAATCTTTAGCAATTGTAATAATTTTATCTTAATCTTTCAAAATTATCAATTTTATCCAAATCTTTCAAACTTGGATCAATTTTATCAATTATTTTTTATATAATTAATTCTAAAAAATAAAAAATTTAAAAAATATTAATATTTTCGTGTACAACTTATTTTTTGGAGAAAAATACTAGGTCATTTTCCGTCACATCATAAAACGACTTGACCGTTGAAGTTAAATTTCGATAATAAAAATTGATACAAGCTTTAAAAAATGTGGATAAAAATTGAATATAATTGATAAATTATAAAAATTGAGATAAAATTGATAAAATCACTAAAATCAAGATAGATTCGACCATTATCTCTAAATAAAATATTAATTCTAACTATAAAAATAAAAATATATCAATTCTAACTAATTTTATGAAAAAAGAGACAATTTTACCCTTTTAATTAAATTTTTAATCCATTTTTATTGATTTTTGGATATTATATATAAAACTGCTAAACCTTTTTTTTTTGTAAGATATCAGATTTTTTACAAAGATTTAGTAACAAAAATAATTTAATAATATAACATTCTATATTTTTAGCCTAATTTCCTTCCTCTTTCTTGCTGTTGCATTCAACACTGTAGCTTTTCAAGTTTTTTTGCTCATTTTCTTCTTCTATTAATTTTTTTTTCTGTTCGACTTTTGTTTGATTTTCACCGAAAAAAAGTAAAGAAGACCCATTATCTTGCCAAAACTCTCAAATAGACATATTTTCCAAAATTTTGAGGAGCATAGAAGGATATAACCTTTTCTATTGATCAAACATATTCATGATTGACTTTCATAAGCAATCAAAGAACGGAGAGATTATACAATGAATCACGCTAAGCAATGTAAGAAAAAAAGAAAATCAGGGCCTATGGCAGCGAGTTCGCGATCAGGAGTGGCTCGACAGGGACTCACGCTGCTGTAAGAAAATTTGGATTGGAGGAATACAAGAAACGAACAAACAACGGATTGGAATCTCTGAAAGTTGTGTGTAACACTTTCAGATCAAATCTATTTGGTTTGTTCACCCAAAAATTTGATCGGATAAAGTTCAGAGAGATTAGAGTTCACCAAAAAAGTTTGTTAAAAAGCGACCAAAAACGGGCAAAAACTGTCTCAAGTGCTATGCACCGGGTGGAACTCTGCCAGAGACTCACCCGGCCGGGTGGAAGTCTCTGGACAAGGATTCGCGTTGCACCCGTCCGGGTGGAGTCCTGCCAGAGTCTCACCCGGCCGGGTGAAACTCTCTGGACTCCATGCCGAGGGGCACCCGGCCGGGTGGAGTCCCGCCACCGTCTCACCCGCCCGGGTGAGACTCTCTGGACTCCACGCCGTGCCTCACCCGGTCGGGTGGACAAATGCCACCAACTCACCCGGCCGGGTAGAAGTCTCTAGACTCCACGGAGCGTCCCACGAGGCCGGGTGGCGAAATGCCACATGCCCACCTGGCCGGGTGACTTATTCTGGAGACCAAATTTATCCAAACTCGAATAAATTTTTCACCATAGCAATGTAGTGGACCCCGCCAGGGGCTGCCGCCCCTTGGACCCCGCTTCCAGGGGCGCTGCCCCCGGACCCCGTCCCTTAGGGGAGCGTGCACTCCGCACCTCCGAACTTATATGAAGTATTATTATGACGATTGGTCACTTCAGTTAACCCAATTATACTAAAATATTCAACACTATTATAGTGAATTGTTTGAGTGGTTGTCTCTTTTATTCACTAGCAAATGTTTGTTCCATTTAATGAAAAATTCTAAGGATCGACTTTGTGACATCAGCATCGACCCTTGATGAACTAACAAAAAGACTTGGTACCCTACTAGTATGTTAACAGAGGCAGATTGCTCTTTCTCACCGTCCTCGTCGTTCATCCCAGCAGTCACACCAGTCCATGAAGAGAATAAGCAGGTTTCCACATCTAAAAGACAGCCCAAGGATGGTATGGAGAAGAAAGCTAAGTGCTAGTCTCTTAACAAAAAGTTCAAATTTTGATGTTTCCATCATCAGGGCTGTGGATGGAAACAGATTAATTTCTAATGGAAGATTGAAAGTAGAAGATATCAGTGATACAAGGTTGGAGAAGTAGAAAATGTGAAGAACAAAAAAACGAATGACAAGAAATGCATGGTTCGATAAACTATATAATTCATTCAAGGAATCTTTCTTTCATAAGAAGGCTGCATTTCTGGAATTTGAGAAATTGATGGAAGTAAATATCAAGCAACTCGGTTTGCATTTGATCAACATTTGAGGACTACTATTTATATATAGAGAGAGAGAAGAGACTGCATATCATTATTTGATCTTGTTTATTTAATGATTGACTTTTTTGTGTTTTTTTTTAGTTTTAAATAGATTTTTAGTGTTAGGAAGCGTATAAATATATTTTTAATGCTTGATGTTAAATACAAACATGCATAAAGTAAATTTAAAAATTATAATTTTTAGAAATTGGTCTCTTCATAGTTTAATGAGATTTCATCATGTAGTCAAAGTATATTTATATCGTTTAATATCAAATACAAAAAATTTATATGTTTAAACATAAAAAATTACATATAGTTAAACATAAATGCATAAGTAAATTACAAAAAATTACAATTGTTTGGAATTGATCTCTTTATGTTCAAACTGAATTTAATTATACTCAGAATACATCTATATTTTTTTATATAATGTTAAAAATAAATACATATTGTTGAGCACAAAAGTACGTTAAATAAATTAATGGGGAAGCCCTTTTACCTCGTTAGAGTTAATAAAGAAAAAGCGACATTCGCGTGAAATGAATCCAGATCGTCCAAGTATTCACCATCAATGATCAGAATTGTGTATTATATACTACCTAAGCTATTTGTACTACATGAACTCAACTCTGTATAAATATAAACCATATTTCAACTCGACCAAAAATATATTAAACGATTGAAAATCAAATTTTTGGATGAAAAGTTTACAAAAAGTCAAAATTGTTTGAACTGAATTTGTCCATTTTGGCTTGGGTACAAAAAGTAAGGTCATCCATAGTTCCGTCCCTTAACCGTTCCTTCCTTCACACTATTAATTTACTATTCATTGGTCTCACAATACTTTTTACTCAATCATTTAACTAAGAGACAACACATGCACTCCTCATCCCTTAACCATCCATTTCCTTAACTATTCATGTGTCCAGTCATTTAATTTTTTATTCAATTCTTATTTATTAGATTTATTACATTTTCTAATTAAATTCAATTTTTGATTAATAAAATAGGCAAATTTTATTAAAATATTAAAAATTATAATTAAAATCGACAAATTACATAATTAAAAACTGAAAATTACACAATTAAAAATCCTAGGAACACATTATTGAAAGAGGAAAATTACATAATGGAAATGATAATCAGTCGAGAAGGGGACCAAAGCGAGCCCAAATTTCTTTGATTAAATTGAATTGGAGCCGATCGTGGTTGGCGGCATCACGCGACAACTCACGACGCCTTTGATAGTCGCGGAATGATTGCGCCGCACCTTAATTTGGGGCTTCGCTTGCGGTCGAAAAGTCGACATTATCCTCGTCTGCCCAATTAGGAACATTTAGTCATTCGTCCTTGATAATCATGTTATGCATTATTATGCACGCATACATGATATCGGCAATAATTTCCCAGAACCACGAAGCGTCGGACCCTTGATGATCGCGAATCGTGCTTGGAGAACGCTGAATGCTCGTTCAACGTCCTTATGTGCGGCCTCCTGCTTTTGCGCGAAGCGAGCTTTCTTGGGGTCGGTCGGACAGGAGAAAGACTTCACGAACGTGGGCCACTTTGGATAGATTCCATCGGTAAGTTAATTTGACCGCCGGTGCCCTACCATGCAATACATCGTTGAACACGTTTGAGCGGTTGAGCACGTTGATGTCGTTGTTAGACCCGGGGACACCAAAAAATGCATGTCAAATCCAGAGGCAGTGGTCGGCGACTGCTTCTAGCACAATCATTGGATGAGAGCCTTTGTGGCCGTTGGTGTATTCGGCCCTCCACGCCGTTAGGCAGTTTTTCCACTGCCAGTGCATGCATTCGATGTTGCCAAGCATTCCGGGAAAGCCGTGATATGCTTCGTGCAGACGAAGCAATTGTTGGCATTTGAAGGTTGTGGGCGCCCTCAGATATTCTGCGTCGAAGGCGTCGCAGACTTTGCAGAATCGTCTCAAGCATTCACGCCCAGTGGTCCCAGCGACGTGCAGGTACTCGTCAAACATATCGGAGCATCCGCCGGGGCCAGCTGCCGAATGGCCGAGGTACACTTCGCAAGTGTTGAATGGCCCATCTGTCCGAGCGTATATTGTTGTTGCTGTAAGTATTCTTCGCACGCAGCCAATGTATTTATTATGCGCAGAAATAAATTCCTGCTCATATGGAATCGATACCGGAAAACATCGTCCCCCCAACGTGACTGGTCGGTGAAATAATCCGCAATCAGTCAGGTTTCTGGTGTTTACGTCAGGAGGATCCATCGGAGGAAGTTGCAAATAATAATTTGCAGTCGACGCTTGAAACATGGACAGAAGTTCCTTCGCGCTCTCATTGTCAGAGTCGGAGCCGGAGCCAAAGTGGTATAGATTCATTTTGCCGGAAGTTATGAGACTATGGAATTACAAAGATGAGAGAATAATAGAAGAAATTTGTGTAGAATTGAAATGGGGAGTGAAGGGGTTAGTAGTATGAGAGGATTTAAACAAATTAAATTTGAAATTAGCCCTTTTTTTCCGTTGCATATTTATTTATTTTTAATTTTTAAATTTTTTTTTGGAATTTTTCGAATTAAGTAAAAAAAATAAATTAAAACTGCATTAATGTCGCTCACTTGCAGGGGGCGAGTGGGCCACACACGCCCTTCTGATTGGTCGAGGGAGTGAGAGGCGCGTGGAGGGCGGCCTGCCCTCTTTCCCTCCGCCTCGCGACGCCCGTCCCGCCCTCCACCCTGCAGCGCGCCCCGTGTTGGTCCCGTTCCACCGAAACGGGACGGATCCGCCGACTGCGAATACCCTAAAAGCTTACAAAGCTTGCCAAAAACCTGGCAATGCATTTTGGCATTATAGTTTCCCATTATAAGAAATGTTTAGCATTTATCCAATGTTAATTGTAAGAAAAGTGGTGAATAGTTGGTGAGTTGGTCATACATAAGATTAAAGAACATCATCATCACCAATAATGGATGAAAGGACCCCATTATTCCCTATCATTCTATATTTTCCAGCACTCACAAATCACAACAGCTCAATACTCAATGGGATTTTAGATTAAGATTTTCAGTTGGATTTCTGTTCAGTTTCATTTACAAAACTAAAAATGAGTGAGGGACTTACTTGCGTTTCTTGTGACGAATATTAGTTATATCTATTTCTCTTCACTGTTTCAGTTTGATTACATCTTCATACGAGAGCTGAGATGAATGCTTAAGAGATTTCAGTTGAATGTTAAGTACTAAGAATAAATATCTTCTGATAATTAAGGATATGTTTTGACATATTTAATTTGATGATTTGGGTCTTTGATAGACTAATAAGAAGTTCTATTTTTGAAGATATATACAAAATAATAACTCATGCACTTTTTCTAAATGACTCGAATCTCCGCTCTATTTATTCGAAGAAAAATGTATCATCCAAAAAATATGTCCTATTAAGATATTTGGAACAGGATAGTGACTCGTTAAGTTGGAAACTTAGCTACGATTGATTGGATTGTATCGGTTACATTTGAGCTCATGTTTCATTATTTTGGTTCTAATTTAACAGAACATGAGTTAATCTTATATATATATATATATATAGGATGGTGTTTTTGTAGTATCCTATCCTTACATATCAAAATGTGTTTGTGTAATTTAATTATAGAAAACATGAAGGAAATTAAATGATTTCAACACAGACAAAGAGAATATAGATGTGGCCTCGCACACTAATAAAAAAGACCAAAGTTAATTATGGTACGTGACGGACCCAAAGCTACAATTTTCACTTTACTAAAAGCATATCATATGTTACAATTTTTTATTAATGGGAGTTGACAGTATTTAATTCATGAGTTTTTCTTTCTTTCTTTGTTTTTTTGTTATTTTTTGTGAAGAAACTATGATGATAGGACAAATTATTATTATTATTATTATTATTATTATTATTATTATTATTATTATTATTATTATTATTATTATTATTATTATTATTTATTTTTTTGTTATTTTTTTAGCGTTCCTTAAATTGTAACGAAATTGTACTGCCAATATAATATATATGTGTGTGAGTGTGTATAGTTGGAAAGTAGGAACGGTTACGAGCATGTGTGCCTCTTCTTGTCATCATTATCTTCTATATAAAATGAGGATATTCCAATTAAGAAAAACGGAAAATAAATAAATTTGATAAGCAGATGACCCACTAGCTATTATGTTTGTAGTTCAGTGGTCGTGCTTCTCATTACCTTTTTTTATTTTAATTAATAAATATTCTGATACAGTGATTTGAAAATGAATTTTTACACATCGAAGTATATATGTTATCAGGTTACTTATCATAGCTCATCTTTATTACAAACGATAACCTGATCAAATTCTTCAATCTACGTCTACGACTCTACAGTACTGTCCTCTCTACAATTTTATAAAATTAATTTGTATTACCTTAAACAGATATTTCTTCTATTAGTTCAAATATTGTATCATTAATGATACAAATGCGTACATCCTTGTCCAAACAAACGTACCGTCTGCATATAATAATACATTAATATATATCAAAATGGCTTGTAAATTTTGTGAGTTACAGTATTTGAACGGTTTAAATATCAAGACTAATCAACAAAATGTAAGAATATATATGGATGATAAAAAAGAATAATCAAGACTACATGTTATCTAATTCTCATTTCCAAATTGGTTTTATTTAATTTCTTATGATATATCATCCCTACACCGAAATCGACGATTTCATATTTTCAAATAAAAAAATCCAACCCAATTGAAAGTCATTACAATCTTGAAATAACAAAATGTGATTGAATTATCTAAGGAAAGACACATTAATTCTCAAATATAGTTTGTTAACTGTAAAATTCACTATTAAGTTTACTAGTTTAAATAATATTTATAATAGAGTAATAAATGTTCATTTTATAATAAATTCTAATTAACATTCATTGTACAATAGTAACTTTTTAATACACACACAGCTTAATATTGGAATAATCTGAAAAATATAAATTAAATATAAAAAATAATTATAAAGCATAGTTAATAATTGTAAATAACACAAAATCACAACATAAAAGAACATTTCTATATACAAATAAGCAATATTATATATATATATATATATATAAACATTGATTTCTAGATTCCTTTAAGAGAAATGAGTCGTGTACATAACATCTAGGAGCTTTATGACGATTTGTGGTTGAAGGAAGTAGGCATTAGCTTTCCTGTTCCATGTCCCTACTCCATTAAATATAATGCTACAACTTCAATTATTCTCCATAAACCATGTCTCTTCATTCCATATTTGATGCCAACACTAATTCTACTAGCTAGGATCATGATCATGCCTACCATCCGCTCCTTCTTCTCCAATCTCTTCCTCCTCTTCTTCCACTTAGGCTGCTTCACCTTCTCTTCCTGCCACCACCACCACACCACCTCATCTCTCCTCCACAAAAAACGCTCCCCTCCCAAACCCACCCTTTTCTCCTACCTCAAACGCCTCTTCTCCCCCTCCGCCGCCACCCACATTCCCCCGCCCCCGCCCTCCATCCCCTCCCCCTCCTCCTCCACGCGCTCCCTCCGCCTAAACCCGCCCCTCATAGCCCCCATTAACCACACATACACGAACACGAACGCCCACGCCGTGGCCCCCGCCGACATCCACCCATGCACCGTCTGCGGCGAGATCTTCCAAACCCAGACGTTCCTCCATCACCACCAGTCCTCAAAGCACGGCGTTTCCGACCTCGCCGACGGCGAGAACATCATCCGAATCATCTTCAACACTGGGTGGCCGGAGAAGGCCAAAAACCCCGCCATCCACCGCATCCTCAAGATCCACAACACCCCCAGAGTCCTCGCCCGCTTCGAGGAGCACCGCGACCGCGTCAAGTCCAACGCGGCCGCCGGAATTAAGAGCTCTAGATGCGTAGCCGATGGCAACGAGCTGCTGAGATTCTACTGCACCACTTTTATATGCAGCCTGGATTCGGCCATCTGCAGCCAGCAGTTCTGCGGCGCGTGCGCGATCATCAGGTGCGGCTTCTCGCAGAAGCTGGACGGAATCCCCACGCTTCCCACCAGCTGGAAAGCTCACGCCGCCGTGCCGGAAGACGTGGAGGAGGAGTTCAGCTTCATGCATGTCAAGCGGGCTATGCTCGTATGCCGGGTCATCGCGGGTCGGGTCGGTACTCTATCCGACGACAAGGATGACGGGTTCGATTCTCTTGTGGGCCCCGGCGACGACGAGTTGTTAGTCTTCAGCCCTAAGGCAGTTCTACCATGCTTTATCATAGTTTACACAGTATAATAGAATCTTGTGCAAGACCGGTTTACTGTGGGACCCGGCCACATGAGTTATCTTAGTAACATAATTTACACGGTCTAGTAATACTTCCTAGTCGAGCCAAAATCTGCGTGACATGTCAAGATTCAAATGAAAATTCATAGTTTTAAATTTTGTTGATATTAATTTGTAACTACAAATATGTCGTTAAATATATATATAAATCTGAATCTTCACCCGTTTGATTATTCGATGGTATGACACAAGAGTCATGACCACCCACTTTGGGGAAGTTTTGTATGATTTGGCAGTGGGGATTAACTGTCGTCACTTGTTAAACAAGTTTGGAGCTAAAATGAGTGCTCTGTTGTGATGTGGTGTCTAAAGTGGGAGTCTGAACTGTTTGTTGAAGCTTTTGCTTTTCTTTTTGCCTCCACAAAGTGTGATTCTTAGATGAAGAATCGACTTTTTGTAAAGCCGACTATCATGTGATTATTAATTTGGTATGAGAAACCCTTTTTTTTTTTTGCTTATTTGCTAATTGTGATAAGAATTGTTATGTGCTTATATATATAGTTCACTAGTATATATAAAGAAGTTATCGAGGGTGGATTTGATGAAATGGACGACAGAATTGTCGTATATATCGATGTCGATTTGGTGCAGCTGGGCAACAAATAAGTGTCAGCAATGCAATAAGTGATGTTATTTTTATTATTATTATAGAGGGCCTGAAGAATTAAATTTGATCGTGTGGCCACGCAATACTATTACAGAATTGATTTCTTGGCAATTGACACATGTTCCTTTAAAAATGATGTCAGTTGTGGTCGAACTTCATGATGGCTTTTGTGTTGTCAAGTTTGTCATCAATGACGCGGAAACAATTCCTAATAATTAAGGATTAATGAATTGATCGCGCACTTAACAAAATAACAAGTGACTAGTATTTCATAATTTTTATAGACAAAAACTTGGGTGCGCTCTGCCTCACTGTGCGCGCGGATCCTCCAGCCCGGGTCCGACCCGGGTCAGACCCGGTAGCGACCCGGGAATTTAAAAAAAAAAACGCTTTCTAGAAACGAATATAGTTTTATGTGTCAGTTTAGTTATATTATAAGGAGAGGTAGCCCAATAGTGAGATGCGCTCTGTACGAGTGGTAGGTCTCGAGTTCGAAACCTACTTTAACCATGTTTTCATATTTTATATTGAAACTCTATATTTATATTATATGTTGGTAAAAAACCAAAAGATGGTCCTAGCCTATTGGTAGTGCACGTTTGTAGGTAATAAAGTGGTGAGGGTTCGAATCCCAGCAACCACTTTTTGGTCTTTTTTTATTTTTTCTTTTTTTTTTTCCTTTTTTTCATTTTCTTTCGTTTTTTTTCCTTTTTTTTCGTTTTTTCGTTTTTTCTTTCGTTTTTATTTTTTTCCTTTTCGTTTTTTTTTACGTTTTATTTTGTTTGTTTTATTTGTACTTTTACTTTCTTTCATTTTTTTGTTTTTTTTTAACTTTTCATATTTTTTGTTTTTACTTTGCTATTTTTAATTATATCTATATATATATATGTCAAATTTAACTAATATGTAGATTTTTAAATTTAATTAGCATATAAATTTAATTAAAATTAAAAGTATAATAAATTTAATTACATATGAATTAAATTAGGGTATACAAAATCGTTTATTTCACTTTTTCTTTTTCTGAATTATTTTTGTTTTTTTTATTTCTTTGCTTTTTCTTTTTTAAATGATACAAAATTATTTTTTTCTATTTTTTCTTTGTGCTTGTAAAT
>JAYDZE010002255.1:0-10944 GCA_034509125.1 Monilaria moniliformis
TTGGTCTCTGTGTGTGTGATACCGAACGTGACATCACTTATTCGGTGGATTTACCTATCGAGTAAGGGGTGTTACATACCATCTCATATCAACGTTGAAACAAGTCAAACGAGAAACACAACCACCAAAAAAATAAGATCTATCCTATCAGAATATTGTTCTGTATAAGATGGTGAGAGATACAGCTTAGGCGATGAAGACTCCGAAATTGAAAGGTAGGAATATCCTTGATTTATGTTGATTAATGGCTAATACTAATTTATTCATGATGATTTATCGATACTTGTTTGGGTTGTATCACTAAATTTTTTTAGGGTTTAGCGATATTTTAATTCTAATACAGATTTTAGGCGTGTGCGGCTAATAATCTAAATATACTGAATAATGACTATTGTTTTCCTGTAATTAGTAAATCAGGTTAATTTGATATTCTTTGCTGCTCCAATATATTATACGAGTGCTGCTCGAAGGAATGTGTTTCACTGCTTGCTTCAATATATATATATATATTGGTGCTCCCATATATTTAATATATACTGGTCGATCGGATGAGTTATGCTGCTCGAGTGAAATTGTAATGCTGCTTGTGTATGCAATATCTACTGCTTGTATATTCATATATTGTTGCTCCTGTAACTATAGGCTATACTACTCGAGTGAACATCTAATTCTGCTTGTGTGTGTAATATCTACTGCTTGTATATTCATATATTGTTACTCCTGTAACTATAGGCTATATTGCTCGTATGAATATGTTATGCTGCTTTTTTGGGTAGTATTTACTGCTTGTGTATAACTTATTATACTGATTCATTATGGTTATTTGTTTACGAGTGCAAAGAGAGATCGTGCATGATATGAAGTTGAATTTGAAAGTGACATGCCCTTGGTAAAAGTGCTAAAATAGATTAATAAGAAAGCTAACCAAACACTACGACCTATCCAGGAACAACAACAACGACCGTCTCTTCCCCCCATCCATCAGCTCCATCACACGGGATGTTCAAAAGAAGCCCATAATTCTTCATAGAGATGATGAAGAGTCTTAATGATAAACAGACAACTGTTGTGGAGGACATGGGGTTTGGCGCTTTGACACACTTCCAAATCATAGATTTGCCAAACCGACTTGGCTTCTGGCTGATCAACAATATTCACCCTGAGACGTGCAGTATAAGATACAGGGGCACGAGCAGATTGCACATAGCTGAGGAGGATGTGAAGATTACCTTAGGATTCCCAATGGGCAAGGTGTATATAAACAAGAAGAACATGCATGATAACATAAAGTTGCTTGATGAGATTGTTGCTGAATGCCCAAAAGGTAAATACAAGATGCTTCATCATATGTGCAACACCAAATACACAAAGACACTGACGGCGGAGATTGGTTTAAGAAATGCTTCATGATATTGATGGAGTCAGCATTAATTGAGTTCACGCATGATGGATATGTAAAGCCAAAGATATTGGATTACCTAATCGACGTCTCACAAATCAAGAAGTATAATTGGTGCTCTTACCTGATACAGTTGCTGGTATTCAACCACAATAGATGGGTGAAAAACCAACAGCTTCTTACATCCGCCCCATCGCTTTTTTAATGTTTCGATTCAGTCACTTAATATACTCCTATTATAAATGCTTTAATGCATGCTTCGATGCTTCATAGTATATGATATACTGCTTTATTGGTTAGGCTATACTGCTCGTCTAATATATCCTATGTTGTTAAGTTGTTTATGCTATGGTGCTCTGATTACTCATACTTTACTGACAAGATAATATATGTATTGCTGCTCGGTTACTACATGCTTTACTGCTCTGATAATATATGTTATACAGCTCGAGTCTACATGCTAAGTTGCTCGATAGTATATGATATACTGCTTTGGTAATATGCGATATCCTGCTCGATGATACATGTTATAATGCTCTGGTATTGCATGGTTTACTACTCTGACTATACGTGCTATGCTGCTCAAATATACATGCTTGGCTGCTCCATATTATATGATATACTGCTAACTTGTTTATGTTGTGCTGCTCAATAGTGATTGATATACTGCTAGAAATTAAGGTACACTGCTTGAGTTAAAATACTATGCAGCTCGATATGATATGGTATACTGCTATAGTACATATTATGTACTGCTTTTTGAATTTTACTAATATGGAATTCTATTTTATTAACAGTGCTTCTATGTAGATAGGGTAGTACTGTTTCAACAAACGGTTGTCCGTGCATACCCAACAATAAAGGGCTGGACCGGGGAGCTACTAAGACGAAGAGAGGCTGATGAGATACAAGCTGGGGGATTTGGCAAGGGGTGCTTAGAAAGTGGGTATGAAGTAGGTTCATTCCTAACTGCTGATGATGACGCTGAGCCGCAAAAGGGTGTTAGCCGAGAGAAGCTAGTTGTGCCCGTAGATGAAGCAGTATCAAACAATAATGCCCGAGAGGATATAAATGCATTGGTCATGGCTACTAAGACAACAGATGAAGCGGTATCCGCACTCATATGGCGTATAAGAGAGGCACCGCCTCAAATCCAAAAGATAGGTTGCTATATGGTTGCCACCGATCAAATGCAGCAAGAACAGCCACAGCCTGAAGATGAGGTAACAATCTCATATAGTATACTGCTTGGCATTTTACTTTGTGTTGCTTCCATTATATGTAAAATACTGCTCGACTTTAACTGTTTCTTTTTACTGTAGGGCAATGAGGTGGCAGTCCAATTGGCTATTCCTAACATTGAGGATATGGCTGAAGTACATGAGATATACTGCTTAGCTTTTATTGCTATACTGCTTGATATTTTGTGATATGCTGCTTAAAAATAGCCGTTTGACTGCTCGATATATACCGTATACTGCCCGGTATTATAAGTTGTACTTCTTGATTCTTTATGACATGCTGCTTTGTGGAATATCATTTACTGCTCGGGCCGAATAAATCGCCGATAGGTGATGAAGAAGATGTGGATCTTGACATAATAGTGGGATGAGCAGTTGAAGCCCGCGAGTCGATGATTGGACAACTGGTTGTCTATGAGCCCAGACCATAACTGGTTAACAGGCCCACCCTGCGAACAGATGCAGAGAAACAACCATCCACTTCCTTGAGGTCCCCATACAATCAAAGGGCGGTGTCGATTACCCAGAAGCTCGACAATACTGAGAAAGAGCTTTACTATTGGGTCATGATGACAGAGTTTGATGAGTATGTTTTTTATTTTATTTTTTTATTCATATTACTTGTTACTTGTTTTACTGCTTCAAGAATCGTATAGTGTACAACGATGGTATGTCAAGATGACAAGATCTAATATTATCACACTTCAGCCACATTCTCATATCAGTATCGGTGTTATTGATGTGTGGACTTCGTACCTGAATCATATGGAGCAATATAGGCCTCCATCATCACCGATGCAGGTTTTCCACAACATATCTTTCTGTAAGTAGACCAAACTATTAACCAATTTTTTAATCATATCTGCCATTGACATAGTTTGTATTTATCTGAACAGATGTTCACAATAATTGATACTCCAAAAGCTTGGGATGTGAAAGAGCGATTGATGAATTCGGCGAAAGATTGTCTTGCGAGGCCAAAAGAATCATTGGCTTTGCATGGTCAAAGTATGATTTGGTAAGTTTTTTACAATGCACTGTAATTGTATTTACTGCTCAAACATTATTAATATGCTGCTCAAAAATGCATTTTCTAATGCTAGGATGTACTGCTCTAGTAATATGTTCTATACTGCTCAATGATACATGTTACACTGCTCTGATGCTTGAGGCTTTTATGCTCTGATAATACGTGCTATACTGCTAGAATATACATGCTCCGCTGCTCCATAGTTCATGATAAACTGCTCCAGTAATATGTTTAATAATGCTCGATGATACATTTTATGATGCTGGATAGTATATGATATACTGCTAGAGAATTTAATATCACTGCTTAAGTGAATATGCCCGCTCGATATGTTATGTTAAAATGTGGTTGTATGCCCTACAGTACAAAGATATTGCCCGCTTATATATGTAATACTGCTCCATTGTGCTTGATATACAACTTCTATCTATGATCATTATATTGATTACGGTGTATTTTGTAAACACGTATTCATTCTCGTCTTATCACAAGCACACTATTATGTGGTTGTCATTAACATGAGGGGTGAGAATATGGCCATACTAGACAACTAATTGATATCGAATGACAAAGAAGTCATTCAAACAAAATACGGCCAGAATTCAGCTGCTGTGGTATTATTATAACTTTAACTTCTGATCTCATAAAAATATGTATATAGTTGTTAATTTTTCGTTATATTTAACTTGTTTCAGAGGCGCTACTTTGCCGAATGTCTCAAAGAGCAAGACGAGAAGTTAATCTAAGATAAAATAATAAACGACCCTCTTTAAGTGGTTAGGATGCCATGGAGATCAGACACAAACTTCAATGATTGAGAGCCAAATACTGCAGTACATTGGTGATGACACATATGAACGAAGAAGCATATAATGCATGCTACGCAACCAGGGTCCATTTTGAAGTTTCATCTAGAAAAAAAAATTTGATGTGGAGAAAATGATCACAAATTCGAAACGGCCTTCAGCACCGATCAAACGTCGGGTGAAGAAAAAATAGAAACTAATGTATTGATGTAAAGTATATTGATATTATTTTGCAAATATATAGATTTTCACTTGTTTATTACTCCCTCCGTCCACGAAAAATAGTCTCATTTTTTCATTTTGGTATGTCCACCAAAAGTAGTCCCATTCCTTTTATGGAAAATTTCTCACAATACAATACCCCTAAACATCAATTTATTTACAACTTATCCCAATATGACCCACCACTTTTTATTTCTCCAATAACTTTTTGTTCATCTTTCTCCTACTTTATCAACTATTTTTTCTCTCTCCAATCACTTTTTCTCCCTATCTCTCTTACTTTACTAATTGTGCATTAAAACCCGTGCCGTCCACCAATGAGACTATTTTTGGTAGACGGAGCGAGTATATCTTATCAAGTCTTTTCAAATATAATAATACGCTATGCTGCTAATTTATAACTGTTTTACTGCTCACTTGTATGTTCAAATATATAATATTTCTGAGTTACATACTAATATTTCTGAGTTACATACTATGTGATGCTCAAGAGATAACACTGTAATGCTCAATTAGATGGTGAATGATGTTATAGTATATAAGTAAAACTGCTCAATTTCATACAACGTTTTGCTCGATAAATAACGTTGTAATGCTCATATATATATATTGAATGCTGATTCAATTAATATGTTATTAAGTTGTAGGTGCTGATCAAGTAAATATTGATATAACGATCAAATCAAATATTTTATTAATAATTATAATCCTCATATTTGGAATATTGATTGTAATTAGTGTTATTCGAACATATCGATCAAAGTTGTGAATGATGTGGCATTTCGAAATATTAGGTCTTTCTTGTAAGGATTATTAATATGACGTAGTATCAATGAGTCAAACATATTTAATGTGCTGTAATCAATTTATACTATTATTTAATACAAAAAATTGATGCATACTTATAATATTTTGAATTATTAGTGTGAATTTCACGATTACGTCAACTTTTAAGCTCAAATACAACGACACAGATGGATTCAAAGATGAACAGATAAGTACTGTGTCATGAAGAAAAAAAGCAATTCTTTTCGATTATTCCATGTAATTATTCATATGACGATCAAATCTAAGATTTTATTACTAATTATAATCCATATATTTCATGCTCGAATATATCGAAATATTAGTGTTCGACTAGTGTCCACGATGTTCTAGGGTACACGTTGTTCTAGGGTATACGAAACACCTGAAATGACACAGTTTGACCCTGAAAACTGAATATTTGTGTCGTCATGTTCATTCAAGTCCAACTGTATCCTTTCGTATCTCGTATCCTATCGGTTTCCAACTGTGGCCATTTGTGTCATGTCGTAACCATTTGTGTCCTTTCGGTGCCCGACCATGAGCTACAGTGTACCGAGTCCATCTGTGTCACTACTCTCTTCCTTCTCAACCCTAACTCATGTTGTTGCCTCAGTTCCTCTATAAATACTTTCACTGCTCTCACTTTCATCTCGATCCGTGTTTCGTGTCCGTCACTGCTATGTTCTCTTTTAGCCCTTATTTTTCCTTCTGCCACCGCATCTATGTCCGTCAGTCTCCAATGTCCATCCGTGTCATTGAGACCTACTGTCTTCATCTCCACAGCCACGACCTCACTGTCGTCGGTGGGAAGAGCAAAGAAAGTGGTGTTGGGTTAGGAAGAAAATTTCTATTAACTTTTTCAATGTTGGATGTTGTTATTGATATCGCCAATGAATTCAAAGAAAACAACTCTTATCATTCTATTCTAGAAAGCAGATGATGTTTTAGCTAGTTTTCAGCTAGTTTGTTTTAGCATCCAGACGATGCTTCAGCTAGTTTTTCTTAGCATCTAGACCATTAAAAGGAAAAAAAAAACGTCTTTGGTTAGGACTTAGACTACCACTTGTGCTATGGAGAATATTGGATATGGAGGTGATCAGGGCTTCGACTAACACTCATTGTCGGTGCCGTCGTAAGCACACGTAAAAATAAATTTATAGTCCTTCTCACACAACTATATAACAAGTTAGTAAGTACAGAGTCGAATCATCAAATGAGATGATAAGTGCTTTATTTTTATCTCTTTGGTGGTGTTGGAAACGGTTTGGGTTGGTTGGTTGGCCATAGGGACCATGTTGAGCTGAACGTATTTAAAAGAAAATAGCAAAACTGAAACAAAACAAAATAAAAATTAACAAAACAAACAACCTAGTTTTATTCGATCATTGGTGCAAAGATATTACAACACGCTCATGTCAACGGTTATAGTCAAATAATGCCGAAGTCCTTTTTTTATCGTCACGCCCCCAACAAGCCCATTCATCATCCATTCCTTCTAACTAGAGAAATCGTTCCTGGCCAACACACTCCGTCCCAAAATTATCGTCTGACGTGTTGGTAAAAAAACATTCACTCTAAATGGAATCATAAAGGAATTCATACTGAAGCTCGCAATGGCCTGCACCTTCTGCCCATGTCAGTCAATCTCAACTAGGTTATCCTCGGAATTATATAACTTCGGGCTAGTTCATTTGTGATCAAGATACCCCTATGGGAATAGGGATCAGCCACTCACTAGTTCACCTTGATACTTAAAATCAGACATAACACTTCAAGAACACTTGCATGCAGTTATGATTGCTCAATTAGACCTTATGAATTTATAGGTTCATGCTTAACTTGTCGTTTCACGAACCAGGCTTGTAAACTCAACTACGCATAAAATAAACAAAGGCAAATGAAATAACAAGAAACATAAAGGAAAAACTTACTTGACTTGAATTATGAAAACAAAATATCTTGACGGACTACCCGACTCTAACTTGAAAAGAAATCTAAACTACTATGCTCGAAAGTTTGCTTCTAACTACTCTAATCTAATGAACAAGAAAATAAAATCTAAACTAAGGTTGAGATGTGGGAGCTATCTTGCTGCTACTCTCTCTTTCTCTTCCATCGCCTCTTTCTTTCTCTCTTGCTTTCCCTCTTTCCATCAGGACTTGATCTTCTTTTAGAGGTGTTTGGCTATGGGTTGTCGAGTTGCTCGGCCCATGGTATAGGTTCGGTGCTAGGGTTGGTCGCAGAATTTCCATGCATATATTCTTGCCTTCTTTATGTCCTGCAGCCGAATTCTTGCCTTTATCTGTTGGATCGTGCATATCGCGTATCTTGCCCGATAAGAAAAATAAATCTCTTTTTTCTTATCCGCTGCCTTGGATGACACTTCTCCTTGTTATGTCCACAACGCTCTTCTGTGGCGATCAGTTTTACCTTCGATTCTCTCATTCTTCTCTCTTATTTCTTACTCTTGTTCCGGTCACAACAGTTTCTTCCTCGCAGTGGATTTTCGTCCCATGTTTCCAGTCAGGCTGCACTTCACCCCAGCTTGCATCTAGTGTTTGTTACTTTGTCTAGCGTAGGTTCTGCTTTTGTGGATGTGCACTATGCCATCCACTGAACACTTTGAGCATAAATGCGGAAATCTTACGGTTGACTTCAAAGGCTAATTATCTGCACAGACCTTCTCTATTGCCCGCATGTGTCCTCCCAAACACAGAAAAACATAAACACATACAAAAAAGTACTTAACCTAGACACCCTAAAGATACGAAAACAAGCACGAGAAATGGACTCGTCACTCATCCACAAAGATTCTCATACGGATTCTGGTTTTTCATGCTAATAAAATTTCATTTCACAGTAGATAATATGGTGGCAAACACGATAGTGGATACCTACATGTCTAAACACAAGAATGGACACACATCATGATTAAATTGGATACGAAATGTACAAGATAAGGTTGATCTTCGACACGGAATAGAAATGAAACACGGTGGTGGACACACTTTACAACACAGAATAAACACGACCTTGTATACATAACGAGAACCCCGTTGCAGCCTATGTATTCGGTTTTGTCATAATGACCATTATAACGTATAATTATACGTTGTCAATCCATCCGCAAACAAAAGAAATATACAAAATAGTTCAAAAATGACGGACATTCAAAGGCAAAATAGTTCAAATATGACGGACATTCACTATAACCAATATTATGAATTTTAAAACATGCTTTGAAATTTAACAAAACATATTTGTGTTTCATTTTAATTTTATAATTCTTTAATTAGGTTTTTTTATCATGTCAAGATCTATAATAACCTATTCTTAAGTTAAATAATTTAATAACAAAAGATTTATTCAACGACATTCTTATTTGATGTCATTACACTAGTAGTCTTTAATCTTGTTTGAGTTTAAGTATGTATTTCAAATTTCTCCAAATTAAATATTTTACATTCATTAAGCATTAGAGTAATCATGCATCACGTTTTGGAGAACTTGTTAGAATGGTGTGTGATTTGCTTAGCATTCTTATAACAACGATAGTATAAAATTCTTTCTTTCGTATTAGAGAACATATTTTAGACAAATATTCCGAAAAATGCAAGCGCTTCTTTGCATATGTAATTGGTTATATAGATTATTTGATGGTAAGATTTTATTTTTGTTTTAAAATTATGAATTATCAAACTATATTATATTTTCATATTATAATTTTTAATAGATAATGAAGGGTTTGAATACTATGAGTTCGAAGTGAATTATCAAGTGGAAGATTACAAAATTATCGGTGTAGAAGAATAATGTTATTCAAGTATTTAGAGTTTAGATTCATTTTTTGGGACTCTTTGATTCTATGAGATAAAACTATTTTTGACCAATTTATCGTTAATATTATATTATGTAATCTTGGACTTTTTAAAAATGTTTCAAATTTTGAATTTTATACTTGTCGTATGATTTATATATTTAATTTTTGTATACATTTATATATTATAAATATAGAGTTCTTAAGAATAAAAAATACATATATTATTTTTTGTCGTTTGCTTTTAGCTTGATTAGCCCGCTGGGCTAGCCCGAAACCCGAATATTTAGGGTTAGGGTTGGAAATTTCTAACCTGATGAAATTCCAACCTCATTAACCCGCAGCCGATTTACCCATAATCCGAATACGACTGACCCGAAACTCGATAGGCTGATACGATTGACATCCCTAATTATGAGTTATCGTATTTTACTTTAAGTCGAAGGTTTTGATATCAATGGTTGGTATCCGGTAGTAATGGAACAATTATTCCTGAAGTAATGAGTAATGAAATGAATGGATTAATTTTCTTAACCCTCAAATAACCAATTTACCTTGAATATATATATAATATATAATTAATCTTTATATGTTCAAATTACACCATAATTATATAAAATTATAATTAGAACTTGAAAATAAAACATTTTCTTGATTAAATCTCATGAATTTAATTAATTTAGCACCAAAAATATTTCCTTATAAAAAAAAGTCTAAAGTACAATTTACATAATACCCAGAGGTGTCAAGCATGGCTCAAGTCGCACGATCCACTCTATCCAATTTTTGAACGATTTTCACCATTTCTGATAGGCTCAAAATATTTTCAGTCGGCTCGGCCCTACAATTTATAACATAGGCAGACAAGTGGCTCAAATAAGTGCATTTTTTTTAGTTGGGCTATGCCTCTAGAGAAAAGAGCTAGTGGACCCAACTCGAGTTTCCGTACTATCTCGATAGGCTTGGACGGATATGTCGAATAGAATCAACCTGAACAACGCATGACTAGTAGACAACATATATGTAAGCTCAAGCATAATTGAACCCAACCCAAAAAATTAATTGGCTAGTTAGGCCACCTGAGCCTGAAACCAACTTATATTTCGGCGGGTTGGGGTTTCATGTAGGGTGGCTCGGAAAAAATGAAGTCTCATACTTTTCCTAAAAATCACAATATATGGTACAATGGGCTCGAACAGATCCGACATGACTAGTTTAACGCCTCTCACGAAATCCAAGGGTGTGCAACTTATCAAAACAAAAAAATAAATGAGACTATTTTTTTATTATCAAAATACAGATAAAAATCATTTATGAATATAGTAAATGGGAATGAATGATGGTCATGCATGACATTACTGATTCCTATGGATATAATGGTTCATAATTGTAAAACCATAGTAGCAGCCATAACATTAAGAAAAAAATTATAGGAATCTTCATTTGATTCACACCCCATTCATACATGCCACTAGGGATGTCAATTTAGCCCGAAACCCGTGGGTTGGCCCGATTAACCCGACAACCCGACATGGTTAGGGTTGTAAAATCTCAATCCGAAAAAAATCTCAACCCGAATGACCCTAAACCGAATAGCCCGCAACCCGATAGGGTTGGCCCGA